>JAVSBT010136653.1:0-13206 GCA_033118115.1 Pharyngocirrus eroticus | reverse complement strand
ATTTTTTAATAATTTGCTGGAAACTTGCTGTTTCACGATTTTTTCATGACCATAAGAACTGAAGCTCTGTATTTCAAAGCATGATTAACTATGCAGATATTATCACAGTACTTCTAATCAATATCACTATCACCGAAGTAAATCTTTCTGTGGAATTTTGAGGCTCAGTTGTGAAGCATGTATGTTCTAAAATAATGTAAAGGTGCACTTCTTTTCTATACCCATATATAGATTTTTTCTTAGTTGGGACATGTACATTGTTCTACCACAATGGCAAGTTTGTGAAGCAAGAAAATAATTTCAAATCACTATGTTGGAGGTTGTGCTTTTATGATCAACTTTTTAATGCAAATGATCTATCCAAAACTCAAAATGAATGGATGAACTTAGTGCCTACAATTTTGCAGCTAAACAAGAACCCTTCTATAATCAATAGTAGCTATAATTTGATGTAGGTTACATTTATTTTTAAAAAGTCATGATTTTTTGGGGGCTCAAATTAATTTGCTCTTGTGTGTCCGATTTACAACTGGTAAACGGTAGAAATCTGTAGGTCCTTTTAGTCAGATAGTTTTAAGAAAAAAAATATCAGTTTTCCCATACAAACACACTAAGATAACATTGATGGTAAACAGCCCCAAGAAGTTGGAAAAAATCATAGGAAAAATAACACCCTCCCCACCTTACAAAAAAAAGGACAAGCAGGTGTTACCTACAACTACTTAGGTAGATCTAGGTATAATAATCAATGTCCCTTACTCTTTGGTATACTGAAGTTCATGCCAAGAAGTAAATACAAAGAGAAGCATGCAATACACAGAGTTAAGGCACAAGAAAATTTATATTGAGAGAATATTTTATTAAATATTAGAAGCATAATCCTGCTCAACTACTTGGTAAGAGAAAATTTCTCAATGTGTGGTACAGATTAGTTACCCCATCCTGTACAAATAAAACTTGTTACAGTTAGTTTATTTGTAAAATGCATTTGGCTGATCAGCTTCAAAAAGATCCCAGGGCTTCTACATGATGTATTGTAATTTTACTAAAATCGTTTGCAGCAAGAACATTTTTAAGGAGGAATTAGGCATTATTCAACAAGGGCAGTTTAACCTTAAATGACTTATGCTGTGCAAAGAACTACACTTACATAATACTACATTTATGTTGATATTTTTTTTTAACAAACAGCTAACATTTCAACTCCTCATTTGTGTAATTCCCTTACAAATGGATTTAGGCAAGCATGCTCTTAAAAGGTGCTTTCATAACAGAATTCCTCAGGCTTTTTCAGAATTCAAGCTCCTGTGGCTACTATGGAGAAAGGCTAGTCTTTGGTTACACAGCAGCTCCATCCAGGTATTGTTATAAAAAAGTTGGGCTATTTCTAGGTCACATAAAAATGCCTTCCGTGGTACTGTTTAGGATTTAAGTTACAGCAAGGAGGTCATTAGGTGCTAAAATTTCATATCTTACTTTGTTTATTTCATCCACTAATATTTAATTGATCCTACTACTGGGCTATTGATACAGGTTTTAATTTATTTTTCTAGCTTATGATAGTAATTTCTGAAGTCCTATGCGACACAAGACGGATAAGTAATGATAGTTATTTCCCTAGTCTAGGAATGTTTTAAGTTTGAACTTACTATATACATTATGTTCTTGCTACAGTTCCCCCCCCAAAAAAAACAAAAATGAGATGTGCTTTGCTAAATGTAGCATTTGGATCCAGACTCTGTAATAAACAGGTTACAAGCAACTTGTTACAACAAGATAAATTTAAGTCATACAAAAAGAGGCTGCAGAGGTTTAAAGGCCAAAACCCACACTAGATGTCGCCACAGATTTGTCCCATTAGCATAGCCTAGTTCTAGGTACTTTCTTAATTAATCAAGTGTGAATATTTTGATAATGCCCCTACACCATATCTCTCCAAAAAGTACTGGGTAGGGTGGCCAAAAATGAATATGAAACAGCAAGCAATTCAGCACCTCGTGGTTGTTCGATTATGATAATGAGGTCGATGTTCCACTTACTCATATTAGACGCAATAAATGTCCTTAGCTTCTTTTTCACTAAACATGTTGTAAATTATACCTCTACACTTATGTTTGGCTTTTTATTTTGAAAATTGGGAAAGACACAAATTAATTAAATATTTATTCCGCTGTCAGCTTTGTTTTGATCGTGGAATGCAGGAAAAAGATGGCTGATACAAGACCAAGTAGCTGCCAATGTCGTCTGATTTTTCAGTCCTTTCTCTACAGCTCATTTCATATCTGAAATAAAGAAAAATAGCACATGAGACTTCTTTGGCATCCAGATAAAATTGTTGTAGAAAATTCAATGTAATCCAAACGGTAATATCATACCAAAATCGAAATAACATTTAGTAGAAATTGTGTACTCCTCCCTCGTACCTACAGAAAATATTAGTGACGTCACATTGTAGACAGAGCTAGGAATGGAGAACCGGAGTTAAATTCCATACATGTGTAAAATATGTCCTAAATCATATTTAATGTTCATTAATTCTTGATAAGAATAGAATTTATGCAGTTTTAGGATAAAATTCATAAAAACTCCTTATGTTATGGTTTTTATCATGATTTTGTTGAAAAGTAAATGATCTAAATCCCAGACGCCATACGGGTGTGATCAAAGGTCAACTTGAAAAACATACTCGTTATTTATTTGCTTTAAAAAAAGTAAAAAGAAAATTCAAATATGTTTATATCAATGTGTATCTATACACACAAAATGATTTTAGGGGGCTAGTTTTAGGTCAATTCTTACAGGTATATCTATATAAACTATTTTTTTTTGTGTTTGTCTTTTTATACAAAAGGTGGTAAAAAAAGAAAAAGAAATCAAAATATTAATGAAA
The DNA here is from genome assembly GCA_033118115.1 of Pharyngocirrus eroticus. Classification (NCBI taxonomy): domain Eukaryota; kingdom Metazoa; phylum Annelida; class Polychaeta; family Saccocirridae; genus Pharyngocirrus; species Pharyngocirrus eroticus. The sequence goes on along the minus strand of JAVSBT010136653.1, from coordinate 10,316 downwards.
TCGGAAGCATATACTTTAAAATTCGTCTTTTAAAAAAAAAAATCTATGAAACATAGGAATCGAAACCAGTCTGTGAGCGATAATGAAGTAGATGAGTTGCTTCCTTTAGAGTAAATCAACATGACATCCCGTGTGCTCAGAATGGGACTTTGCAAAGTCAAAAATAGTTTGGGGACCTTAAGATTTGAGACATACAACAACTCTGTTTACAAGGTATCCCATAATTTCAGTCTGACATTATATACACATGATGCTTTTTGTCAAATAGATATTTTTAGAATTATTCTAGTGACTGGCAGTGCTAATCAATGTCAATAAATGTTGGTGGGGCCTGGTGGAAACATCGACCTATACACTCATAAACAATCAATATCAGGCAGTGAAATAACATTTGAAAGTTATGAATGGACATTGCTTTAGATAATTATATATTTTGCTATGTACTGTTTACATCAGGCAAAAGTAAACCCTATGTCTAGGCTATGACAATGGTCAAGTGATTCATAGCAATTATCGCTTTTGCAGGTCTTACAATAACCTTTGTCAGCTTTGACTTTTGGTTTTTGGCATTTTTGTGTCTGTTACCAAAATCCTAACCTGTCTTTGGAAGTAGTGCTTTAGTAAACTTGAAGTTAACATGAAAACCAAATATTTTGCATTTCCATTATACACTGACTTGAGTAAGGAAATATATCTTTACTCTTACGTTTGCTGCTCATGAGTCCTGTAAAATCATTTATACACTGCTTTCAACTATTTACAATTTTCAGAAACCAGTATGCAAAAGATTTTGTCATCTACCTACTGTTAATAATTTTTCCACTTCATCAAAACGTTGGATGGAAGATGCAGAGGCTAAAGAACAAGATGAAGACCCAAGTGAAGAAAATAATGAACTTAAAGTTCCAGTTATAGATGTAGAAACAAGTATTAAGTATATGAATAGTAAAGGTAAATATTTGAATAGATTCTAATTATTTTGTAGAAAAACTTGCAAGTCTGAATTTCATTATCTACTGACTTGTTTTTGCTTAGGTATATGATGCAATCTTGGCAGCTTCATCATGATGATGGAGCTGCTTCTGCCACTAAATTTACAAGTTTTCCTCAGGTATAACTATCAGTAGAAGTCCCTGTCATCTGATTGAACTTTTCAATTTTAAAATCTGTAATCTTTCTTTGTTTTGTCAGCCTATGAAAGAACTTACAATGATGCATATGTTTGGGAACCGTACAGGAGAAATTTCAAAGGATCTATACCACCAAATAAGACAAGAAAAACATGTATTGTAAGTGCATTAAACATTCAATATTCTTTATTCTGAATGAATTGTAACCCATCTTGAATAGTGAATGAAAATCATATAACATATAAAATTTACCATCCTATAGTCATAAAATAAAAAATGGAATAGCACAATGTATGATTAGTTATGCCAGTCATGGTGATTTATTTTCATTTGTTTACTTTGTGTTAAAAATGTTTTATTCATCTAGTTTGTGTAAAAATTTGTTCTTTTGTATAGATATGACTGCTTTGAATCATGAAACATTATAGAAAAATCAAAATGTGCTAACATATCATTGTATCCAAAAGACTTTTAGAATGTTGTTTTTCATCTGTTTGCCCTGTATAGAGAGGTGGTGTGATGGCAACAGGAAATCCATGTCCAATATGTAGAGATGAATATCTGGTTATTCACCCTGATGTACGTATGCTCTTGTAATTTGAATTTTCACATACAAGTACTTCAATTTATTTCACAAGTCCTTTGTATAATTCTGAATTGTTAATGATGATTTGCTCTCATCTGAATGCATATTAAAGTATATGGGGTGTCAGATCAGCAATCAACTGTGTTCATGTACCAGAGCATGTGAGATCTCAAAGTTTAACCTCTAACAATATTATAATTATATTGTAACATAATTTAAACTTATTCACAATATTATTTTTCAACTTAACATTCAAACTACAGCCTACATGTATCTAGCTATACAAAATTGTGACCAATCCGATCCCATACCCTGGACTTAAGCAGCATGCTCATTTGTTTATTTCAGAATACAAAACTTATAAAACAATTTATTTCACCCCAAACTGGTCAAGTGCTGTCTTATGCTAGAACAGGTGAGATTTTTCAATGTTTAATGTGCTCTTGTGCCATGAAATTGATCCTGTTCATTTTCAGAAACATTTAATTTGTTGTAATTTGAAGTGCAACCCTGAAGATGTTCTTAGTTGGAGGTTAATGAATTGGGAAATTTTGCTCCTGATCTTTTCAGTCTGTAGAGTCCTTAACATGGGTAACCTGTGTCTATTTTGCTGTCATTACTTGCCCAAAATACTTGCTCATTAAACTCACTGTATATTGATTAAAAAAAACATTGGAATATATTTTGATATGAAATTACATAGAAAAAAATAGGTAAACACAGGTTACTCATGTAAGTTGCCTACAGACGAAAAAGAACAGGAGCAAACATACAAGAGGGGAGGGGAGGGGTTCCTTGGGACTTGGGATTTGGCCTTTTAAATTGTTTGGGACTTGGGATTTTCAGGTTTAATTTCTTGGGATTTGGGATTAACCTTTTCTTTGGGATTGGGATTGGGCATTCTAATTGTTTGGGATTTGGGAATTTGCATTTGAATTATTTGTGATTTGTGATTTGGGGGTTTCCTGGGACTGGGATTTCACTATTTTGATTCCTTGGGATCTGGGGTTTTGAAAATAATAGTGTCATGCAAGTGAGGATCTTTTATTTTTTTGGTTGATGGGGGCCTTGGTATAATAGTTCTCTGGGATTTGCAATTTTGATTCTCTGGGATTTTGGGATCATATCTAATTATTTGGGATTTTGATTTTTGATTCTTTGGGATCTGGGATCAGACCCCCCCCCTCCAACCCCCTCATACAAGATGTACTAGGATCAGTGTGCACATTATGTCTTTTATGATTTTGATATCTTAAAATATTGACAACACATTAAAATTAAATGTTGAAGACAAAGGTTAAAAAATGATTAATTACTTTTAAATTATTATTTCAAGGTGTTTGTCAAGCCCAACACAAAAAACTTCAAATAGCAGTAGAACAAGCAAAAGATTGTGGTGAGTAGAAATAATATTGATTAGTTATTAGTTGCAGTTTATATGATAAATCCAAGTAAATTGAAAACTTTTAAAGCATTAAACTTCCATTCTTTTCTGTCGTTGAGTTTGTGATATATCCACAGCATTTTCTCTGTTCTCTAAAACTGCAGTGTGATTTAGGAATATTTCGTTTTTGTATTGTTCTTTTGATGGCTCTGACATGTCATGACAGTATATACATATGTGTAAAAATGTGATTGTCCTTCAATTATAAGATAATGCAGAAATTGTGTTAAATCCTTATGCATTGAATCTCCATTGTAAAAAGTTGATTTCTGAAAGTGTCAATGCAACATTGTATATAAATAACATGTTATTGAAATGTCATCTATGAAAAGTAATGATGATGATTATTTAGTCTACTTCCAATATTTATTTATTTTTATTTTCCAGGAAATGTAGAAATGCCTGTTCCTTTTAGGAAATATGACTACTCTTTATATTACCCAGAATTGAAAAAAGAAAACAATCAATAACAAAATGTAAATGTGTGTGTATGACTTTAGATACTGTGTTTTTCAAATCATGAATGTAACATTTTTGAAAAAATAAAATTCTTATCTCAAATTCAATAGTTACCTCTATAAAATTTAGAATGGTGTCAAATTTTATTAAGCTGATGATGTATGACTAAAAGAATAATACTTTTTCTTGAAGACGAGATTTTAGATTTCCAAAATTCTAGAACTCCACATTGGTGCAATTTTTGAATAATTGTAGGTTTAGTGTATAGGGGTTATGTAGTGAATGTTCTCGTAGGATATTGTCCTAAATTTCTGGGAGGTTTTGAGCAGGTAATTTTATACCTAAAAGTGAAAGCAACCTTGAACTAAAAACTGTATCATCTTTAGAGTAATATTGATTTTATTTTCAACATGATGAACTGTACACCCAAATATTTTCTCTTCATGGAATGACTAATATTTGATTTTTTTATTACATCAGATGGTTTAACATCTAGTCCTGCACTAACAAAATTGCAATTACTATTCAATTGGCTTGAAATATCGTTTGTCAACTAAAAAAAATCTGAACTCCATATTATACAAAGTTATGTAAAGTACATGTTCCCTCTTTAATTTCCTTTTTTTCATGGATTATTTCCGTTTCTGCATGATGAAACCATTTCTACAGCAGGATTGGTCAATAAAATCATATTTTGTAAAAGTGAATTAAGAAAATACTGGCATACATAATTTCCAGATTCAAGAGTGAATGTCTTCATCATAATTAATGGAAGACCTCATGATCTCTTGCTTTTGAATGATTCTATATAAGAGATTAGAATAATTGAAAGGTAGCAATTACCTATTTTAATTCATTAGAGAAAATGTTGAGTGATAATTATCCACAGTGTGCGGGTAAATAGTTTTATTTAAAAAAAGTTATCAACTCGATCTCAAACTGATATTTCCAAATAGAAATTGAAGGGATCTGTCAACCACAAAAGAGCCAACTAGATCAACTGCCAGAACTTGGAGTAAAGAGTTTCTAAACTGTAAAAGAAAAGAAAGAAAAATTAGACAAAATGGTTATAACTGTTTTTAACAAACTGAACATACACATTTTCTTTTATTGTTGTTGACAAATTTATATTACTTTATCATGGAGATTACATGCAAATATTGCTAACTTACATCAGTGTCAAATTCTACAATCTCAAATTGTGTGGAGACATCTGGGAGCAATCCACTAGCTAATGCACAAATAACTCCTCCAGAAAACATGAGACTGTAAAGGAGGGGTTTATTTTCTGATAAAGATTCCATGAATGGGTGTCCCTGGATAAAAATGACATAAAACCATAAATAAATTGATCTAAAAAGTTTGCTATACATAGATGATACACAGGTTCAAAGTTCAAGATTTGGAAAGTAAAAACTGAGGGTGTATAATTATTCCTCTCTCTACAAAATGAACTCCTTTCTACAAACTGATTAAAAATGCAATCAAAATACAAAAACACGAAATTAATAGTATTGGTCAACAGGTTGGACCAAAAATCCATACAATTCAACATGCCTCAATAATGTAGCTTTGAAGACCTTAGCCCCCCCCCCCCTCCCTCCCCAAAAAAGAGATCAAACGCAAGCAGACGATAAAAGTACTAAATATTTTTGAGACAAGCCCTGTTGTTTTTATATATATTGAAATAAGCAAGCCTACCTTATAATTTACAGCAAATGTTGTAACTTGCATTGCCATTGAGATGATATATACAGTTGAATTGAGTAGATTAGATTTAAAGTCTTCTTCCAGGTCTATTTTCTCCCTTCAAAGAAAAATGAAGCATTATCATTAAGTAAATGAAATTGATACTCACATGTTTGTACACAGTTAAAATAGCAAAATGCAAATCTGTTTACATTTATTACACTCATAGAATATCAAAAAAGTTGTGTTTGAAAAGAAAGATAAATTGCATTTGAGGTTGAATTAGATGACCATTCTATATCAATTATTTTCAGTGTATAAGTCCACCTCAATATCATGTCAATGGGAAAAAACTTAAGCTCACCTCACTGGAGAATGTTCTTTGGCCATATTTTTTAGATATACTAGACTAGCAAAATGTACAAAAAACTGACTAAGAACAGTCAATACTGTATACACATTGAATATATTTGGTAACGGCCTATTCCTTGACAGGGATTTTAATGGCTGAAATGAAAAAAAATAAAAAAAATTCAACTTCAAAATAAAACATGTTCCAGCCTGATGATGCTGCTTTGATGAAATATTGCATAGTAAACACAATGAAACTTATCGAACTTGTAACCATTTTATTTACTTTGAATTAAGCTGTCTGCTTTTTCAAATACCATCTTGTATACATTGTATTTTAGATTGGTTTGATGCTTACATCACTATTATAATCTATTGTCTTAATGTTTCTAAGCCTACGTTCAATACAATATGTGAATATCATACTGAAGCTAGAAAATGGACTCCAATCAATATTTCCCGTCTTACCTTAGATCTAGAGATAAATAGAAAACATCCTGCTAAGAGTAGACCTTGCATGGTTGCCTGAGCATCAGAAAACTTGATGCCGTCTAAATAAAGTACACTCTGACTGTAAGCCAAGATTAGGGCATTTAATGCTAAAATCTTGAACATCTGTAGGGTAGTCACTAATGTACATCTTCCTTGCTTGATTATATGACAAACTTCATTCAAAGAAAAAAATATACATTATCTTAACTTTGATTACCATTGCTTCTAGTGAATCTTCAAATAAAACCATAAGAAATACAAATGAAATGCTCATAAACATTATATATAACATTGACACGTGACCTAACTTTGCATAAAAAACAAAATCCTTGTCAAAATAAATACCTACCACACATAGTTGTAGATAATTTTGAAGTAAAAGGGGAAGCAATACTGGCGTCTCCTAGTCTCACAACCTGTGACTTTTCCTCCTCTTCTAGATCCTTCAACATAGCAGCCAGCCTTTTCTAAAAGATATTACAGAAGTTTAGAAGTAATAAGCAATGCTGTTGTTAACAAAAATCTCCAAATTTCTTTTCACAGAATTTGAAGCATATTGTTGCAAGCATAAACGCATAAAACAGATGTACACTTATACTTTTTTTTGAAACTTGACTCTGAAAATAAAAGTTCTGTTACCTGAGCTGGGGCTAAGTTGTCACCTCTTGCAACAGCCCTAGATTTGGCAGCCCTACTCATGGGTTTACCCTTAGCCATGGCAGACATTTTGTTGTTTTCAGGCTGTGGAGGTTCTCTATCAACAGATGAACCCTGTAAAACAAAAGGACTAATTAATACTCTACAAGTAAGATGGATCATTTACTTTATGAAAATGTCACTTAATAAATAATGCTTTATTTACAACAACATGTTATTTTTATGTAGATTCATCTAACCAGTCATAATAACAGTCAATGAATTAAACTTTTGACTGGTTAATGGTTTTTAACTCTTACCGAGAGCTGACAGTTAATCTTTGGCAATCTGATCTAATATGACTTTAACCAGTCAAAAGTTATATTCATTGACTAACATCACATGTTATCTTTCTTGGTGTCATTTTATGAAATGAAACTATTCAAATATTAGAATTTAGTGCTTACTACTTCGTTGTTGAGATCTCTAAGTCTATTCTTTTTATCCGGCATTCTCTCTGGAGCATTGGCAAGCAAAGCCACCCCTATAATAATGATAAGATTAGAAAAGAAGTATTTTATGTACATATAAGAAACATGGTATTGTTAAGAAAGAAATAATAAATATTCAATCAAGCTTAGTTAATGCTCTAATTTTATCAATTGAAACAACATTTTGCTTTGTCAATGTATCTTTGCTGGGGTGCCCATGCCAATAAGATATTTATCATTCTTGTAAACATAAAACATGCTTGTCAGAATAACTCTCTTCCTTTTGCCACTATTGTTTATTTTTTCATCCTTTTATGGTACTATTGAATATGCCTGGGATGATTTCATACAGAAAAATCTACTGTCTTCACTTACCAACTTCAGCATGCTTCAAAGCCCCAACATCATTAGTTCCATCTCCACACATAAGAGTAACAAAACCTAATGCTTTCAATGAAGTTATAACAAATTCCTGAAAGAGACAATTAAAAAGTATGAGACATATGTAGAGTAAACCTAAATATTCAAACAGCAGCTAGTAGTTGAGAGATCATTCCATTTGCATGATAGCACCATGATTCATTATTAAAAGAAAATCCATTGTCTTTAATACTTCCAAAACCCATATATACTGCTGATGTTTTACATGAGGTTAATAAAAGAGTATATTTACCTTTTGTTTTGGTGCAACTCTTGCGTAAACTTTGATGAATGGTAAAATTTGGTTGAAGAATTTTTTATCAGCATGGTCTAGATATGCCAGAGCCTGAAAAGATCATTGGATTAAATTACGGGTTTATCAGTATTTTAAAAAAAGTCACTACAAAGCACTTGAGAAATCAATTGTGTCCATACATACTATAACTATGATTTCCAACATATCTAATTACACCATGTTCACCATCTCATATATTTGATAACACAGATGCACAGAAATCCAAATGTGCAATGAAAAGATCCATAAGTCATGAAAAATAATAATAATAATCATAATCATTATCTATAACCTACCTCTCCTGTAACACACAAATCATAATCTGCAATAAATCTGACATGACCCTCTGCTGGTACCAATGATAAAATTTTACTATCATCTATGGATTGCCAATGCCAAAGAGTATCTAAATGGAAAAAAAAAGACAAATAGCACTAAAACTCATGGATTTACAACATCTTATTTTTTTCAACTCCGCTCCCAACATAGTATTAGTTCCTGCAATTGTTATCTTTCAAAACCAACTCTCTATGGCCAAGGAAAACATGTCCTTGCTAAAAATCTTATTCTGTCAAAAAATCTAATTACAGCAGTAATAGTTCATAAAATACAAATATACCAGAAACATGGAAGACCAGCTACCTGAATTGGTAACCCATCTTAAATATCAGAAATATATAAATAATAAAGATACACAAAATATTAGACTGAAGATGGTTAGCAATAGCTCAACAGAACCCAACACAGCTTCTCTTATATTTTCCATACGCTGGTAAAATAAATAAATCAGTTGTAGAGGAACTCCTACCAAAATCATTCGGTGGAGTAAGAATCAATGTCCATGTTTTCTTGGTCATCCTTAGTTCTTTAGCCACATGACAAGCAGTCAATGGATTATCGCCTGTAATCATGACGACATGGTGAGAAGCATGTTGAATTTCTTTGACGACATTCTTGGAATCTTGTTTCAATGGACAGGAAATCACAACAAATCCAACAAATTCAAGATCTTTCTCCACTTTGTCTCTTGACATTTCTCTAACCTATCAATCACAAATCAGAATTTTATTGAAATTAGCTAATAATTTGATATATTATCAATAAAAAAGCACTTAGTTAATGTTAATTAGAGTAGGAACACTTGTAAGCTAATATTGAAGCCAAATCAAATTGATTCATGGAACAAATGAATTTTTTGAAAATATTACCGCTTGATGAGAAAGAACTCCTAATTTACGGTGACCCAAAGCCAGAACCCTAGCTCCTCTACGAGCCATTTCTAGATACACTTCATCATAATCTTCTGGTACTTTTGAAAGCTAAAAGAAAGAAAGAAGAGATTAAAGTTCACTGATATAGATGGTTACCTCTTTGTTTGGAGAGTTTATCATGATACGCAAACAAAAAGTAATCAATATTAATAAACTGTCTTCAATAATTAAATTATCCCTATGAAAACTCAAGGAATAAATATGAATATAAATATAAACTTTGCAACTGTGATTGCCTTAAGCATAAAACTAAGCAGCTGTGTGTCTTACCATTGATCTAAGTGTTTCTGGTGCTCCTTTGACTGAGGCAATGTACTCTGTGTCCGTAGAACCAGGCATAGAATTTCCAGCAATGACAGACATCCTCTTGAGTGCACTGGCAAAGTGAAAACGCTGGAAGATCTTCATGGCTTGGTTCCTCTTGAACTTTGGTATAACTGCATCTCCTAGTAAAAGAGAAAACCCCAAGGTACACCAGTTCATTAGTCTCTGTAGAAGGAACATTGCACAACTTGTAGCATAAATCAATCAACTTTGGAACATAGTTTTTTTAGTTCAAATCAATAATTATTTTGTCTAATTAGGTGAAGGCAGAAATGTTGTATTTGGTAAGAAATTACACACACATGTGGATCTTGGCGACAATAAGTAACATATTTGCTAATTTCATAAGTTGTTTCAGTATTTCATAATGTATACAATATGCAAATAAAATACAGGTAGGACTGGAAGGTTTTGATTTTGATATCATAATTTTCAATTTCATATTAATTCTGAGTGACTCTGAATCCATACCCTTTGTTAGAGTCCATTCTACAGCATTGAGAGTAGCTTTTTCAAGGGGATCTCCAACCAAATCATCATCAAGCTGTGCTAACGCATGACAAGTTGCCATGACCTGAGCAGTTTCTATTGGTGCTTCAGAGACAGGAATGATTTTAGTTTTACCCCTGAAGAAAATTATAACATTAGGAGACTTTGAGAGATCAATTTATACAAGGCTATGGAATAAAGTTGCATTATCCATAATTTAAACAATAAATCATTGTCCT
>JAVSBT010136431.1:0-14795 GCA_033118115.1 Pharyngocirrus eroticus | reverse complement strand
AATAGTAACAAGTCCGAGGATTTTCATTTTTGCATTTATTAAGCAATATTTCGCCAAAGCGGCATCATCAGGCAATTTTTGTTGGACTTTATCATTATTTATTATTCATATACATGGGTATGTTTGGATTGTCCATTGATAGCGATATGAAGCTTTTTTTTCTTTTTCAATGTAAATAGAGTATTCTTTATATATTGTAGAACTGCAGGTATAGAATAAGAAGCTACACCTTTATATCACAATTTTAATTACACTCGATTAAACTTTTACAATCTTTAAAACATACAAAATAAAACAAACATCATCTTTTAGAGCAAGTTTATAGCAAGTTTATAGCTTTAATAATGTGATTTTCAACACAATATCTACACAAATTCTATTTCATTTGGACCTTATTCATTTTTCTTTAATATTTGTAAATAGTCATTATCCTCTCTAATATAAGTTCATCAATTTCTCAACATCAACATTGTCAATTTAACTTTTGACTGGTTAATTGTTTTTAACTCTTACCAAGAGCTTTCGATTACTTCTTTATTTTTTGTCAATCTGATCTAAAATTACTTTGACCACTAGATGGCGTTGTGGACAAATACAAGTCAGATGTAATTGTAACACACCACCATATAGTGGACAAAGCTATTTTAGAGCAGATTGACATGGAATGCAGTAGTTATCGAAAGCTCTTGGTAAGAGTTAAAAACGAATAACCAGTCAAAAGTTTTAATTTATTGACTACTATGATAACTGGATAGATCAATCTACATAAAAATATATGTAACTGTATATTTTATTAGATGTTTTACAAGAACCATTTCACCACAGCCGTTAGAAATTAATGCACATTAGGTGTCAACATGTGCATTAAATTATGTCAATATTTTATACACATTACACACGATTACGTCGATAATAAAATGTACATAATAGAGTACTGAAACCATAGTTAAATACATTTTCATACACCCTCTTCTTGTTTTGGAACATCCCGGGTGTATTCATCTGATGTGGAATAAGTAAGCTCTGATCTTGGACTGTCTTCCAGTGTAAATACCCATTCCTTGTAATTTTCAGCCACATTTGATGAAGACTCACATATTTCCTTTACCCGTTCCAAAGTAACTGGCTCTTTAAGAGTATCATGCATTTTGGTGTCTTTCCGAATATAAGCAGCAACACAATCAGATATCAATGGATGCTTTGATGCTACTTTTTTACCTGTCGCATTGGAACCGGATTCATCAGTAACTTTAAGGAGCTGCCCAACCTTGTCCACAACTTGATTTATGATTCTTGTTTTTATCATCAAGCTATCAATCTGTAAGCAAGAAACAAGTAGTAGGACAAGATATGCTTTCAGTTCATAGATTTGGTCGAGTAAATCTTCAAAGACCTTTGCTACCACTCTTCTAACATATCTTTTTTTTGCTTCTTCGTCTTGACACAATAGTATTTTGTAGAGAAGCAGACTGTCCCTAGCTATATACTCTACAGTATCAGGCTCCAACCTGTCATAAACTAGTCTCTCAAAACCATTGTACTCTGGAGAAGTTAGGCCATTCAATATAAAAGATGAGTATTTCCTATCCCTTTCTGCTTCATACTTTGGAACAGAGCATCTAAATCCACATAAAAATATGACAACTGGTTTCTCACAATTTTTAACTTCCTTCTTCAGTTCTTGTTTTTCAGTATTAGAGATCAAGTTTTCAAGAAATGTCTCTCCGTGGTCATCTACTAAAGCTAATACAGGCAGAGCATTTTCCTCTTCTGTGTGAAATTCTATAATCTTGTTTGCAGTTGATTTTGGATCTGGAATTGTTTCCTTTTCCACAATACAACATCTGCATTGATATGGAGCCTCTGTGGCATACTTCCACATGATCTGTCTTAGAACTGTAGTTGCTCCAGTCCCTACTTGATGGTACAGGGTTACGGTCCATACTCCATGAATTTTTCCATCCAAGTTGAGAGCTTTATCTACTTTATTATATATGTCCCTGAAACAGTCTCTGTCTATGACATGACCCTCACCTTCTTCAGTATATCTAAAGTTTTCCCAACTCACTTCGTCTCCTTCATAGAATTCTTTTTCTTTTTGACGACTTTGCTCTTTGAACTCCTTTGGACCTAACTTGTCTAATTGCATGCCTTCTTTGGCACTTAATGCTGTGAAAGCATCTGTGTCATATTCATTTTTCGGATATTCACAGAGTGTTCCATTTGAGTCTGGGACATATAGCTTATCCTCATGATATCCGTCAGTAATTTGTTTTACAGTTTCATTGATTCTAGGCCATTTAATTCCAACAACACTTCTTTCCTGTAATTTTACTCTTGGAACATATAGTTTCTGTAGAAACTTTTTCCAACTTTCAAAGTTTCCAGGGTTGTCACAAATGTAAGCCATCTGGTTTGGATCAAAATATATTGATATCATTGTCTCCAGGACTTGGATCATGACCTCTGTTGATCGTGACAGAATAAGAACCATAATATTTACTTGTGCCAGGTCATGATTTTGTTTAACCCTTTGAAGTATTTCAACGAAACCTTGAATTTTGCTAGAAGACCTGAATTTTTGTATGACAGGTTTGCGCCTGTTTAACGTCTGGTCATTGACAAATATCCACAACCTTTCTCTTAACAGTGCATCAATTTCCTCGGCTTCCATTGCCTCAAAATCCTGAAGTTCTTTTACTTTAAAAGTAGTAGCCTTGTTGACAAGTGAACAAATCTGTCTGTCATTTTCTTTAGATTCAAAATCAAAGACTAAATTCATCTGTAAGTGGTTAATGAAACCAAAACCACTGTCTTCTATCATTGTGTGATCATAAGGTTTTGAAATCACCCCAATTCGATATTGTGGATGGTCTACAGGATTTTTGTATAGACACAAAAGCTTTCTGAGTTTTTCAGGGACATCTTCATGTGCTGTTACTTTATAATTGAATTCTGCTTTTTTTCTTGACTTAATTGCATTTGGAAGAGTTGTGCGTATAAATGTTTGAGTTTCAACTCCTCCAGGGACTGACCTTGAGCTTGCACCATCCCTAATATAAAGTAGGTTTGTCTTAGGAAAAGAGATCCTAAAAATAAAGTCACCACAGCGCTCTGCTTCTGGTACTATATCAAATTCAATAACATACAGGTGCTTCTGATTATTGTTTTCTGAATGAACAGGTACAAATTGTGGTTGTCCTATGCAAGATTTTGCAATACTTATTTCATCTTCTCCATCAAAGTATTTTCTAATAGCATCAGTATATGTTGAAGTATACTCAGACTTGTTTTCTACTACTATTCCTTGAATTTCTCTTGGTTTTGTATTTCTATTTGACCGTTTATTCGAATCTTTTATAGTGCATTCACCTTCATCAGCCACACCAAAATGGATGATACCATTTATCCTTAAATTCATACATGCACATGCAAATGTCATTGCCTTTTGCTTAATTGTTGTATGTGGATATTTGCTCCCTGTACATGATTTGAATTCATGTGCTGGTGTCAAAAGGTTTGTTGAGCCTGACTCCCAGCAGTTTAAAATATAACCTTCTTGATAAGACCAATCTTCCCCATGAGTACAAATTGGCCTTGGTTTATCAGAGTTTTCATTTTCACCAGTAGTGCTTGAAGGTTCTTGGCTTCCAGGTTGTCTCACCTCTTCCGCTCCATCTGTATGGGCTATATAAAGAGATAGTTTATAAGTATAGCTTCCTTTACACTACTCAACGAAAAGAGTCTTTTTTGCTGAAAATCATGAAAGACCTTGTAGTGGGCTGTAGTGTAAACGTGGACATGATTTTGAAGTGTGTCTAGTTGAAGTCTATCTTTTTGTCAAAAAAAATCACACAAAGGATTAACTTAAGCTCCCTTTACACTAGTCAAATCAAATTAAAAATTAAAGTGTCTTTTTTCTGAAAGCTTGCTTTGTATGATTTCCTTTTACTTAAAGATTTCTGTTGACTAGTGAAAAGGAAGCTTATGACGCCACACTGCAAATGCTTTTATTTTACTATAATAATTACGCACCTCGTGCCAATAAGTTGCTTGGAGGTTCTTGGCTTCCTGGTTGTCTCACTTCGTTTCCACTGTCTGTAGTATAGGCTATATAAAGAAAAAATTTAAAATAGTTACTTCAATATTTACGCCACTGATCATCAATTGATAACAATTATAAAAACAGTGATGATTAATCTTGTTCTATACAGCATAGATAGACTAAAAAAGAAAAGATTTGGTTTGGTTTATATACATCTATCTTGTCCCCTCAAAAAGTCAAATCATAATCATTTTTAGATTGAATTATGTAGATTCATCTAAGGCCATTCCAAATTGATTAGTTTGTCGTCAGACAGGACCGACCCATTTTATCACAATTGACATTCTTCTTTTTTTTTCAAAATGTTGCTTTTTCGTCAAAATTACAATTACAATACACGATATTCTTGTAAATTTCTCGAAATACGGAGCATCTCTGTCCTTTCCATACTTTCTAAGTAAAAGACGGATTGCTGTCTTATTAACATGGAGATTCAAAATTTAAAAAAGCAAAGAAGACTCATTTTGTTATTTGAGGTGCGTGTTGACAATATTTGAATCTAATGCCTCAGTCCCACTGCGCTTTGCGATGGTTTGCAAACCACTGGCAAAGGACAATTTCAAAGCTTTGCAATGACATACGCAGAGTGTTGGCCGAATGTTTGCTGTGCTTTAAGGACATCGCAAGCCTTCTCACTGTATCACGAAAGATTCACAAGAGCAAGAAAAATTTCAATGCTTACTTTGAAATCTGTGGAGATGCAGTTACAACGTTTTGTCACCAAGGTGCATGCAAAAGCATCTGCGAAGCTACGCAAAACGTTAGCAAATATTTGCTGATATCTCGGCGGCCATGTTTGCAACAATTTTCATCTCATGGTCGCCGACTGTTACTGATGCATCGGAAAATGTTCAATGCGATGTTTAACAAGGTTCGCAGAATGCTCTCTTCATATTCATAATTCTTGACTAAAATAATGTCGCCAACACATCGGGGAATATTTGGCTACGTTAGGCGATGCCTCTGCAATGGTTAGCTGATGATCACCAAATAGTTTAGAACATTCTGTGAACCATCGTTGACCAATATTGATCAAGGTCAGCAGATCCATCGCGTAATCATCTCTTTTGCAAAATTTTAATGGGACTGTTCCACTTTTTTACAGTTTTGTTGCTACCCATTGCAAGGCATCGCAAAACTTTTCAACATTTCCCCATTGCAGACCATTGCCGAATACAAAATTCTCAGTGGGTTTGGGGCATAAGCAATAACATTATCAGTCATCAAATGCAGTTATCAAATACTAACCATTTGAATTTTCTGTGTTTTCTGGTTGACAGTGTTGGTCCTGACCATCTTTTTCTTTTGCTCCTGAAGCAATTCTTTTTTCCTCTTCCCTTTTCTTGTCCATCTCAATAAGTCTAGAAAGGATGAATATAAGTTTTTATTGAACAATGAATGTCTGACTTGATGTGAGGCAATTTGCAAATATTGTTTAAGTTTGGCACATGAAATACACAAAGGATTTTTGTCATTGAATATTAATAATACCTTCTCTTCATTCAAAAGTTAAAAACTATGAATATAATACCTTTGATGCAGTGCAATATATCAATTATTATTTTTAATAATGACACTGTAACAGAGAGTGAGACATGCAGATTCACACTGATCGCACAATCACTTCTGATAAGCTGGACATTGTCAAATTAAAACTGAAAGGCAAAACTTGCACCCTCATAAATGTAGCAATGTTACCATTAGACAGAAATGAAGCTTCAAAAGAGACTGAAAAACTATCAAAGTATAAAGACCTGGAAATAGAAGTTCAATGAATATGTGAAACATTTACAGAAATGATCACAGGTGTGATAGGTGCTACAGGACTTATTGAAAAAAAGGATAAAAGAAAGAATAGAAAATATTGCAGTCATAGTCAAATGTCTGAAATATACATGTACAGTACTCTCAATTTGCTTTGCATCACTTTTTCATCTGTTGATAACTTTATCAAAATTTGTGGAATTTATCTCATATTTTGATTCACAATATTTTTATATCATCTTTAAGACAAATATTGAATTAAAGGTGGATTATATATAGAAGGTATGTCAATGTTATTGTTTGTGACAGGACACTCAATTTTTAGGACACAAATGTCTATATATACCAAGAAAAGCAGATTTTTTGGTCAGTTTGGTTAATTAAGTCAAAAGAGTGCCTAATATGCCTAAACAGGTCCATTTGTGGAAAGGAAATCTGGAATTGTGGACAATGGCATAGATATCAAAGATGCCGGTGTTCCACCAAGGCACCATATCAAGAACAACAGAAGTATTTTAAGGGTGCAGAACAGGTACCAAATGCTTGGGTCATTACAAAATAATTAATGTGCTTATATTCCAAGAGTAAAAATTATGATAAAGTTATGTTCATTAATGATATCAGCAAGCAGAAATCCATTTTTGTAGTTGTGTGTCCTTCTAGGAAATTTCCAGGCAGCAGAAACAACATTTTAGCCTAAAATTGTGTGGAACACTTCAAAGGATTAAAGCCCAGAGGTTAGAATAATAACTGTATTGGTTTAAATGGTATGGCCCCATTTAGAAAAATGTCTATGTGAGACATCAGAAGAATACAATCATGTTAACCCAATGGAAGCTTTGTTGACAAATTCAGGTGTTTTTACAATTGGGCCATATCATTCAAACTGTTAAAAATGGTCTTCAAAACCTAAGTATACTGCTCATCACAATTTCAGACTAAATTCTCATTTTGATACCGCCTAGAAATTTCCTGGAGGGTCTAAAAAAAAATTAAAAATGGCCTTTTGCATGCTAAGTCCTTTAAACCCAGGACCTTATTATCAGTTATCAGCCTGGGAACAATACCGCAATGACTTTTTTGTACTCCCTGAAGTATCAGGTACCTATTCTGAACCTTTATTGCGGTTTTGTGGTGAAAGGTAAGCTTCTTGGTCACCATGATGATGCTGGTACCTAATTCAGTCTTCCATATGGCTCCACCCTAAACTGTATCACTAAAATGGTTTTATGATAACATGATCAGTAGCTTTGATATGTTTGCAAACCATACCTGTCTTAAAGTTTTGCTTACAGTCACTAAAATACTGATTGTTTAATGGCCTTATTAAAAGTTATATAGTAGCAGTCTCTAGGGCATCGCATTGATTTGACCTGAAATCTGTACTGTTCAGTCTGTGCAGGCATTTTTGGGGGGTCTTATAACTCCGTTACTATACACAACATGCAATAAATAGATTTGGCTAACCCCAAATTCCGCCCACTTGTAAAGTTATCTAGCCTCTTTACCTTTTACAGTTTTCGATCATTTATACATCACTGGGTGAGAAAACCATTTCCTAATAACATGATAGTTTATCATCTATGTTAAAAGATACGTTTGATTAAAAATCTAGAGTATGCCAAAAATATGTTTTCAAACTTACAGTAGTGGTACTAATTTCGGCTAACGTCCTTGTGTATTTCGTCTCTCCTAGATCTTTACAGCGTGATGAAGTTTATACAATAACTTACAATTAGGAAACCCATCGCCATGCAGTTATCAATTCCAAACGAGAGTCACATTTTGTAGGTCTCATAAACTCGGAAAATAAGGGATTTTTTTTCGAAAGTTTTTCTAACTCTTGATGACAGTACTAACAAGGAAGTGAAGACTTCGCTCATTAATATTGATGATCAACGCACAGTCGACTTCATTCATGATTGTCTTTCTTCAGATGCTTTGTAGTGCAATCTAAGTCACTAAAGCTAAACCAAAGGCTATTCCCTCAGCACCACCATGTTTTCAACTGTTATTCATCACAGATATATTCTTTCCATTTTTAAGGACTACTTTTTGTATCCACATCTTGCTTTGAAGGCGACATTTGCCTTTCTATTCATTTCATAGCAGCAGTTCGTTGACCCTAACGAAGACTTCGTCAAAAACCAACCATCCATCCGTTTCTCAGAAACTTGCTGTACTTACATTGTCATTAAACGTTTGAGTCCTATTGCACACATAGTTGTACAGTTTGTTTGCAAGTTAAGTATAGTTTTCAATAGGTACACAAAGTTAAGAGAGGAGCCAGCCACCTGAAAGCAAAAGTATGCTCATTCCGTCTGCAAGAAAACAATTGAACACACTACATCTAGTGGTGTCCAAAGGGGCATACCATGAGGGGCATTTGGAATCTGAAAGTGGTGCAATAACCTACGCCTAAGTAAAAATAGCCTTAAAAAGCCTTTTTTTTAAATAGAAAAAGTAAAATATGTACGTGTATATTGAGAACTATGTTAACTTGTTATGTTTCAACAATTTGGGGACATTTTTAGTGAAAATTACACTTTTTTTTGGAGACAAATGATTTACCTTGTATTGCGGGAGGATCCCATTTGTTTGGTTCGGTATCCTCCCAAGACGTTACTCGACACTACGAAGTGGCTTTTAGGGGTAATAAAGCAAATAAATTTCTGGTGCTCTGGACAAATGTTAATCTTATACCCCAAGGTACCTTCCCTGCAAGTTTCATGTTTTTGTCAGAGATGTAACACTATACCCCTAAGGGAGCCTACCAGTGCTGTCATTTCAAAATATAGATATCATTATTTTAACTGCAAAATATTCCCAATTATAACTTATACCAGTATACAAAATCCTCGATTACCTTGAAAGTAACAGTTTAACACTGTTGACAAATATACAACAAGGATATTAAGTACTCTCTTTGCTTAGTTACATTGTACTAGGAAATTAATTTTGTTTTGTTTTATATGGTCACTTTGATATGGTCTTTCAGAAAACTTACTAATAATTTCATAAGCATGTTCTTTGCTGCAATTAAAGCTAGTTATTTGGTCGGAATTAGGTCACCGCTACATAGACTTGCTTTTGTGTGTTTTTTATAGTATGTATTGCTTCTTTACATATACCTAACTAAGTGAGTTGAATTTGTCTGCGGGGAGGAAACAGGACCCAGCTGGGCTAGTCCTTAGTATCAACTTTTTACTTTGGGTATACACGTGAATTTTTTATCATATAACGGTATACCTGGAATAGGTTGAAGGCCTGTGAAGTAATATGTGTTACATCAGTACTTTCAAAATCCCTCGAATAATTTTCTTGCAGTTTCACTTTGGTTTATATATCCTTAGATACATTTTTGGTTTAAGTTTCATTCGTTTACATTTTTATAGTGACTTTGTTGTCATACTGTAGTCTAGCGTGGGGAGCCTAGGATACTAAACCCATCCAGAATATCAATCCCCGAAATGGGTATCCTAGGTAGTCTGCTGACGATTGCTAGACTATGGATTGGACAACGATTTTGATTAAGGATTTGTTTTGTTTGCTGCCCATGGTAGTGCAACCAGGGCCTTATAAAGCCTGTACGGTTCCTACCCTTTAAAATAAGTTTGTCTTTTTAGTTGGGTGGTATCTTGTCTGTTATTTCTTGATACCCTCCAAAAAATTCTAGTGTTTGTAGTGGGTTTTTCTCATGTAGCTGGGTTACTCAGTAAATATTCAATATCCCGACTAAAAACATTTATGTTATCTTTTCAAATCAGACTATATAATTTCATTATATTCATATTCCAATTTCATACCCAACTCCCAAAGAAAATTATTTAAAGGGACAAGACCTAAAAGACCTTTTTACTGCCTTCTGTTCATATTTTATGAAAAAAACAATGGATTGGAACAACAAAAGGTTGTCTAACTTATAAAGCCTTTAAACATGTGTTTTTTTATCATAGATATAATAAAAAACAAGGTTTTTCAAAAAATATTTTTATTTTTATT
The DNA here is from genome assembly GCA_033118115.1 of Pharyngocirrus eroticus. Lineage (NCBI taxonomy): Eukaryota > Metazoa > Annelida > Polychaeta > Saccocirridae > Pharyngocirrus > Pharyngocirrus eroticus. The sequence goes on along the minus strand of JAVSBT010136431.1, from coordinate 4,924 downwards.
TACCTCCATCCTATCCTCAACTAAAATCAATTTCGTTTGTAAAATTAAAAATCAAAAAACTCCTGCCTGAACCACAGAAATAAAGGCTGTGGTTAGACACACTTTAGGATTTTATTTTTATTTGAAAACTTTATTTACATCCATGTTGTGGAATACATGTAATGTTTTAAATGAATTCCAAAAGTGTGTCTAACTGCAGCCAATGAGAAAATGTGTATTAATTAACAAAATCACTAAAAAAATCACGAAAATATAGAATATGCCCGAAATGGCCATAAAATGCAATGGGATCTTACTCAACACATCTTTGATACTATTATCAGATTTGGTGCTCCTATGTTGCATAGTTTACCCTCTACGATGTTGACAAGAAAATTTGAAAAAAATCACTAAATAAATTCAGAAAAATACAAAATTGCCTAGAAATTCCTCAAAATCAATAGTGATCTAAATGTATACATCTGTGATACTATCCTAAAAATTGGTTTAATAATAATTTATAATATTGGCCCCTCACCTGGGGGCCAATATAATAAGCAGGGACCACCTAACACTAATTCACTTGACTGAAAAGGCCTTTGACAACAGGGATTGCGTGGGACAGACCAGCAGGAGATAACTTGTATCCAAAAATTAGTACTAAATGCCTGTATTGTTAGTAATGTTACACATTTCTTTCCTTACATGTTATAAGGTGATTCGTTTATATCTTTGTTCAGTATATACTATTTTCCTTCCATCAATACCCCGAAACTAGCTAAATTAAAGATCTTGTGGCTTTATTTCCAAATCGATTAATTGATTTTTTTTTAAAATGAATTAAGAATCCCATTGAAAAATTGTGTTCCTTTTGGTTTCTGTACTGGTTCAAATGAGCCTGTATTGTGAGTATAACTCTATGAATGGGATACCAGCACAATAAGGTGGCGCCTCTGCAGATTATTCACAAATCATGCATAAAATAGGCTTCAATTTTGAAATAAATAATCATGCACTTGTTTCATTCCTGCCCTTCAGACTCAACCCAATATATATGGCATTAAACATATATGGTGATGAGTTTAAAAAAAGTTAAGCATTTGACAAAATAAAACACGTGCATGTTTTTTTACTTCGGAAATAAAGCCAATTTGTAGTCACATGTGCTCATGATTGGGGAATATCAGCAGAGGCATCTCCTCATTACGACATTATTCCATTGCTTCAAGAAAAGTTGATATCTTATATCCAAACTATATCTTCTATCGACTCAATTACATAATTGAATCTGTAATATTCCTTGTCAACGAAAAAGTAGGTACTTTTGTTGATCCAATGTACCACAGCACTGATTTTGGTCAAACCTCCCCACAGAGACAAGGGACGTGGGTACCCGCGAATAACCCTATTAACATCACTATCAAGTCTGTAGTATTGGTCACCTGAAAGCGTAAAAAAAATGTTACTTTTTAATCTTTTCCATTACAGTTTTATCATTTTTATTCAAAGCAGGTACACATGTTTCAAATAACAACTACTACTACTAATTTTGTTAAAACCTACCTTTTGCAACATAAGGTTAACTATTGCCACTCCACACCCAAGCTGAATCGATATTGACAGGGAGTCCGCACACCCATTAACAGTTCTCGATTCCTTACCGTAGATGGCTTGGATTCCAGCTATGTCATCAGAGTGTAACTTATAGTTTGGTTTGTATCCAGCGTAACATGGAGTCATGACTGCTTTAGAGTTGTTTGAATGTTTGAGTCCTAGGGAATGGCCAATTTCATGCACTGCTACTTGAAACAAATTGAATCCTGGAGAATGACAATATGGATATAAAATAAAATTGAGACATGATTATAGATAAGATAGTGTGAAGAATTGCAGTACTTTCCCCACCCATTGTTCACACCTTAAGTCTGGCATTTTAACATGTGTTAAGGTCCCCTATGCAATCGACTTATATATTTTAATAATTCTTAGAAATGTTTTAAGAAGAAATGAACTAAACTTTTTAGATGCACTTGTAATTGAAAGATTTATTATCATCGCTTTCGATTTAGGAATGTTTACTTTATCATAACCATAATTATAGGGACAAGGTAGCTCAGTGTACTAACACGCTGACTTTAAAGACATTAAAGAAAAAGTAAATGTCATGAATCAGAGGGTAGCTGGTTCAAACCACGGCCAAAGCACCTTGGTGTGTCCTTGGGAAAGACACTTTATCCTTATCATCCTCACTTCACCCAGGTGTAACATGGGTACTGGTACAGGACGAAAAATGCTCATATAAAGACTGGCTATAGCTTCACTGTTAAAGTTGTGCTGTACACTCCCCAGGGAGGATGGGAAAGAAATTAATGTGTGAGTCTGGCCAGGAAAAATTATAAATAAAATGTGTAATGAAAATAAATTGTGTAATTCAACCTTTCGGTTGCAATGCGGTTCAACCAAACAAACAAATTTATTTTTATTTTTTTTAGAACTGTTTGTTTATTGGATATTTTTCTTGTTCTTGTTTGTATGGATATGAATACAATCACTTCAATCAAATTCAACATTAATATTTACAACTGGAATAATTAATAACATATTAATTTGGTTTACATAAGGCCTTAAGGGACTGGGTTTTCTTGGCCTTTCACGTACCTGATTTGTTATCCTTAGTAAATGTTTCATCTTCATCAAAATGTACATTACCCTTAGGAGGAAAGAAGGCATGAGCTAGAACCTGACCTCGACCATCATAACTTGGACCATCAAATGGAAAGTCGTCACCGTGCTCAAGAGCTGCAAAACGAATCTCAATATCCGCTGAACCACTAGTTTTTTTGTTGAATCGTAGAGGAGAAACATCAGCCCAGACCTGCATCAGAAATAGAGAATGGTCATTTACTGATATGACAGAATATGGCGATACTGTGTTTATTTCACTTAATGATAATGGAATTGGAATGATTTTTGAAGACCAGATGTTTTTTTTTAAAGCTTATTATGGTTTTCATTAACATAATTACATAACATTATGACACAAAGCTATATTCATAACATAGTTAGACTAGTGGATGTCTTGTATGTATGGAGGGTCCCATGGAAGAACAGTTATGCTGAACAGGCACCCTCTGTAAAGGGATACTGTTTGCAATTTGATGGTTACATTTTTTTACCCTTTTTGTCTTATAGGGATCGATCTTGATTCATTTTTTAATAAGGGTTTTACCATGCGATAATCGCGCTGTAGCCTTAGATAGCCTGGCATTGAATGTACAGTGGGTAGAGTCCAGTGTGCAGAAACTCGAAAAGGAGGGGGTGGAAGGTATCAGACAGATAGCTATAAACTATAAAATGGGTTTAAATGCATATAGCCTGCCTTCAAAGAACAGAAAAAATAAAAAAAGATAAAAAATAAAATTAATAGGTAAATGAATGAATGAATTAATTAATTAATTAATGAATGATTGATTGATTGATTGATTGATTAATTGATTTTATTCAGCAAATGTCATCAAGATACAAAAATAATGCACTATGTAGTAGTGTGATATAGTAGAATTAATATATAAATAAATATATATGAATGAATGTAATCTATACAGTTCTAAAATACCAATGATAAAAACAGTAATATTGATAAACACTCTACAGATGATCCATATCTAATATGGAGAAAAGAATTTATTGTCAAAAGGTTTTACCTGAAAAGCTCTGTCAATTTCAGATTCTACATTTGCTCTCAATAAATCTGGAGAGTGGTTCATGTATCTGTAAGTCAGGGTGTTCCTGGGCCATTTACTCCCTACAAAACAAACAGAAGATAGAGATATCTCTAACTACATTGATTAAAAATTTAACAGGAGGTGGCACACTTAACCAGGAATATCATTAGGTCTGGTAGCTTGACACTTCCAAAGCAAGGTCAAAAAGGTCAAACACTAGAGTTTTAGATACAAGACATGTAGACATAAACAGTATGTGTGTCAGCTACAGTCAGAGGGTCCTGCATTTGTCAATGAAATACTATAACTTTATCCTATGGTTTCGAGTGGTGTACAGGAAATGCACCACTCGACAAATTGTATACCACAAAGCAGTCAGCCGCAGGCCGATGGCTGAGTGGGATACAATTTGTCGAGTGGTGCATTTCCTGTACACCACTCCAAACCATAGTGTAAAGTTTTTATCCTATTGTGTATTGAAGCTTTCATCCCATTGCTTATCACATTTTTTCTAGAAATTGTAAATAAATACATGCGCAAAAGGGCGAATCACTATGGTGTCGCGTGCAAAAACACGAGACATCTTGATGACGTAGGCCAAGCGACCCAAAACCTTTCTAATGTTGACCTGTTGACCCTTATGTTTACTTTTTGACTGGTTGTAGCATTGTAGAGTATAGCAAACTGCCGGTTATGAAAGTAGTGAAACTAAAAGTTTCTCATTTAAAAAATTGATACAAATATAATCTTACACAAAAATAACTGCCTTTAAAGTTATGCCTTTAAAGTAATTTCAATATTGATAACATAATGATGGACAGGGTATATGGTACAATTTGAAACTGGGTTGTTATGGGGAGGCACTGTTTTACCACCCCAATTGGCATCTTTCACATAAACACTTTTTAAAAGACATTGATTTTAAAGAGCTTTAAGAAAGACATTCTTTGCAATTTCATTCCTTAAAGATTGAATAGACGAAAAGGCAGGAGGTATGGCTAAAGGGATTAAAATGATTAAACTGATTAAAATTCATCCGCATGTAGTACATTTAACCAATAGTATAGAAGGTTACTAGTTTCTCGCGCTAATTTCAATCAAAAATCCGGGAGCTATCACACACAGTTCAAATTTCTTTTTACTTTTTATCCACAAAATACACGAAGGAGCTTCCAAAATCGAATGCAGATTTTTTTTATATGGTCCCGTTAAAACCCAAA
>JAVSBT010136209.1:0-14795 GCA_033118115.1 Pharyngocirrus eroticus | reverse complement strand
CGCACCAGTGTTTTCAAAATTACGAGTGCGATGCGAGTGTGGTGCGATCGCACTCGTGTAATTTCAAGGCCTGTGTAATTGTCAAAAGAATTGAGTAAGAAAATTCTGAAATACATGAAAGAGTCAGAAACATCTTTCATATGGGGGTAAATCATGCCCTTGACTCTTGTTTAAAAATTTAGCATTCAAGTGTGAAGATTGGTCAAATGTCTTCACAGCTACACAATTTGTTCCTCTAAATGTAACTGTAGTATAAAACAGACCTGCACTCTAGTGGCATGATATAAAGTGAAGATATTTGTCTGATGAAACAGACGAATAAGCATAACCAATAAGAGAGATAGCATTGATATGTGAAGATTCCGTCAATTCAACATGTCATCAATGGCCTTTTTTTTTCAACACTGCTTTCCCTATCCCAGACATTCCCAACCCATAAAATTGTCCCCTCCCCTTTCCACATGCAAGACCTATATTGCAGAATGAAGCACCACAAGTAATTTGACCCCTCCCTCCCCCCCCCCCCATCCTCAAATTGTAGCTATTTTTTTTTTCATCATTTGATGAAGGGAACAAATGAAAGGGTTGTCTAAAGTGTTTGTATCTCAATATGACGGAGAACCATTAAGCATTTGACAGCGTACTGGCCTATGACACTGCTTGTAAAGTCAATTCTTTTTAAGTGTTTCATTTGGAATTTAATGGAGCTTTTTACGGTGACTGAACCCCAACAAGTGAATAATCAACTAACTTATATCAGCATGTATCTGTCTGAAATTTTTCAGGTCAAGTCTTTGAGTAAAATTCAAAGGAAGCTTTTCATAATGTCCTCTTAAAAGAAGTTGAAATCATCTCTCACCGAGGGATCTAGACTACCTTTCAAGTTAAATGAATTTATAATGATTAATATGGACACAGAATGTGAAAAGTTCATCAATAAAGCAAATAGTGAAATCAGATAATGACGTCTTTAACAGATTGATTGCATTCAAGAGTTTTCTCTTCACAATAGTCATACGTCTGGGAAAAGATTTTTTTTAAATTTGAATTACATATGCAGAGATTCAAACGCTTTATATTAAGATGTAAACAACTTCCTTTTTTAGTATCAACATAATATCACAAACACAGCAATTAAATTTTGAAGGGATTTTTTTCTTCAAAAATATGTTTATGACGTTGGTTCAATAGTATTTGATGACCTACGGGTTGTACCATTTAGTTCAATTGATTACGCGTGCAGTCAGATAGGTCTATTTTTAAACAGATATCTAGGTTCATTTTGTTATGTGTTGAATGGATGTTATTCGTGTTTTTTATTCCAACTTTTAATGATATGGGAGTTGACATCATAGGTGTCCTCCAATTAAAATTCCATTTTACATGAATTCAATAAGCCTGTGTACAAATCTTAATAAATAAATACACTGTTACTAACAGAAAAACCAATGATGTTTAGTATTTATCATCAGAGTAGTAAACTTATATTGCAATAGTCAACAGAAAAAAATCTGTCATTTTAGAGTGGGACTTGAACCTACGACCTTAGGGTAACCTTTCCTATGCTCTACCAACTGAGCTATCTTAACCAACTGGAAGAGAGTAAGTTAAAATCCCTTTATAGATGACCAAGAGTTCTTGCTACAAACTATAATAGCAGAAATAATAAAATGAATAAATATTATTATTGCTAGGGATACTTAGTGATGAAATCATGTCAACACAAACTATAAGTGGAACCAAATGATCACTATGATGTGTTGCCATTTTCCACTAATCATCACTATAAGTGAAAAGGAGCAACTTTTATTAATGATGTATTGGCACAACTAAATTAAGTGTTGATGACACATTTTGCCACCAAATATAACTAACAAAATAAACATCACTAATTTTTCTAACAGTGTATTCAATTCAATTCAAAACTTTATTTCAGACTCAACTGCTGACGCAGAGGTCCATAAAAGTGTAATTTAAACAATAACTAAAAATAATAAAACAGTACAAAAAAAACAAAAAACAAGAAAGCAAAATCAAAAAAAATCTCAATCGCGAAAATATTACCAGGCCAACTAATCAATTTGGAATGGCCTTACATCAACTTTATTTCTAGTCGAAATGCCAATCACAATGCAAGAACTGCTTTTTGGATGAAATGGCAATAACCGTTAACCACTAACATCTCTCTCTGTAAACAGAATACAAACACTTTTAAAAAATGTTTTTTTTTAATGGAATCTTAACAACCTTTAAGTGTCTGGGGTTCTTACTGTTGCTAGGATATATATCTCCAGTTCAGTGGTATCTCAAGTTTGTAATCAAAGAGTGAAAAACTCCAATTCTAAACATTAATTTTGTGTCCAGGCATAACAAGTGCTTTCACTTAACACAACTCTTCTTAAGAAGTAACAACGAAAATTTGCTAATAAATTCAAAAATGAACCTATTCAGAATGGCTTTTTTAACTTCTTAATGTCAAAGTGTGAGCTGGTACTGCTACAACTCTTCTACTATTAGCAAATTTGGCAACTCAAAGAAACTATTACATTTCTACAAGTGCAACTTGTTTTTGGACTTGTGTGGATTTTTTTATGATATGACTGAACAAAAGGACCAAAGAAGTCGTTAGAAGACCAAGTTGTAAAGTTGCTAAATTTAAAAAAAAAGGCACCATGAATCAATAGACAATAAACTGAAAACGGCTACTCTGAATTACAAGTGTACATGATAACTGCTTTTTGGAAAAAAAAAGATGAATTCATTAATTAATTAATTAACATTTTACTCCATGCATAGGGAACAAAGTCCTTTACTAGCAGACCAACCATAACATTAATTAACTAATCTACTTACTAAGAAGTGTCATTTAAAACCTTTATGCTTAGAGTCATCAACAACTCTCTTCACGGTTTATTTCAAAAGTAAAATTGAGGTATCATGAAATATGATGTGTTACATTAATTTTTTACTTATCATCAAAATAGTTATTGGTTCCAGGATCATAGTGAAATAAATAATGTTGAGGATAGGCTTTGCTTACCTCATAACATTTCTACCTCATTCTAGATATGCGGGATATTCTACAGTCAAAACTTAGTGACCACTCATGTGATCAAGCCCTCTAGAATGAGGTCAAAAAGTTGTGAGCCAGACCCCATATTTCAAAAACAGCTTACCCAGCAAGGTGAACAAATTTACACATATTCGGAAAGGGGGAAAATCTTAGGAATCGGATTTTAAAATAAAAATTCCGATGGGGCTTTTTGAGATTTTGCATGTTTTGTGACACCAGGTGGATAAAATAATGGGCCTACTTTTTGGCACGGTGGATAACATTTTGAGCTATATAACTGTAACAGTTTGTGATATCAAATTTAAACTTTCATTTGAATGACATTTCAGTAGTATCTTAAATTTCATCAGCATTTGCAAAATCTTATCCTCAAAAATATATTTGTTCCAATATAGAATAATTTATTTCACAATGTTTTACTTGTTTGGTATATGATCTCAAGAAACTTATATCATTGTAATCATTTGATAACCATTAATCAAAGGGTTTTTTTATTCCAAAAAGTCACTCTCTGACATAAAATACAAAAACATTTTGAATATTTACTGATAACTCATCTCATAATGAAATATGTGTTTCTGTAAAAATTGTTAAAATCCTTTGGAAGTTAAGGTCAACTATTAGCTTTAATCTCTAAGTGAAGCCTTTGTTAAATGTATCCATTGTATGGATGATGGATAGAAGCTTATCACAAAGAACATTAAAGTCCCTGTGTTTGACCTTTATAAGGTTACCAAGGTAATTGTATATTTTTTTTACTTTCACTGTATTATTATTGAAACCTTCTCTTATTTTGTCTTTGTTTTCTGTGTAGTTCCTTGGATTTAAAGCAGTATTCTTATATAAGTCATATCCACACTTGAAGAAGCTATATAGAGCCTTAGAGGTGGTGGTTAGGAGTAGTAAAGCCATGCTCAAGCCTTGAAAGCCCGCCAGGCCGGTGCTTATTCCTGGCTTCAGTAGCACAAGAGGGGGATTACACCCTCAACCTCCTGATCTCTAGGTGCATGCTTTGTCACTGGGCCACCATGCTCCCTTTGGAGTAAGGGTGGTGGTTGGAAATTGAACAAAATGAAGGATCGCTATCAAGTAATCTTTCATTGAAAAGAAGCAACTGACATCCATAAGGTGAATGTATATACTTGTGTAGGGCACCTGGCTGCTATAAACTTGAAGAACAGAAATGTCCCCAGGACCACTATGCACAGAGTCCCAAGACGCTAAAACTAGAATTATCCAATTGTTTGGAATATGCCATTCACACTAATCCTAGTTTTAGAATAAAGAAAAAAAATGAATTTAAGCTTTAATTCCCCCTGGAGCAAGTCCGGGCCAAAGGTAGTATTCCTTATAACTGGAACTAAAAAATCAAACTTAATAATGGTGGGACTACTTGATGAAATTTGATACTTTTATTCAATATGGCCATCTTCTCTATGAAATAAAAATTATCATTATGAAAAAAAATATCTACTAAACTGCCCTGGGGTAGAATGGCTATACCCATCAATTAAACTACAGCTAACTGCCAACATTTGGGATATGTTAGAATAGAGACTTGACCTCTGAGATTCATCACATTGACCTTATTTTTCTGTATCAGATTTTTGAGAAAGATAAACTGCGGGGGAATAAAAGTATTCTTAATACACAACTTACAAAAGATTTTTTTTGCGAAGAAAAAGTGATTTATGCAAAGTTTTGAATGTCATTACCCTATTCTTTTCATTTACCTTTTGAAAAGAAATTTAGTTGTGATTTTTAGTGAAATGTGAGTATGCATTTTTCATCTGTGTTGTTGAATGGAATTTCATTCTTTTATTTTGATCATAAGATTGTACAAGGAAAGGTAAATTAGGATATTAAAGAGATTAGTTTTATTGAGGTTGTCAAATTCAACCTTTCAGCTATATCAAACACCATCAAAAAGACCATTGCTCAGGATATTCTAATAATTGAAGTCACCAATGACACATATAGTGCCTAGGGTAATACTATAATCACTTAATTATGCTGATGATATTTGTCTCCATCATAAACGTCATCCTTAAATCCACCCTAGTCCATTAGTATAAGGTCAGAGAAAAGGTAAAATGATTTATCAAACCTAAAAAATAGTTCTACTTCTCGCTATATTTTTACTCATTTCTTAGTTCTTTGAAGGGCAACCATCCAGCATTGCTGGTCCTCCATGCACCCCCCCCCCTCTCCCTTTTCTCCAATGTGGTCTTTGCAATTTCCAGATCCTGTAGTGTTGAAGATTATCAAAACTTAAAAATAATAATCTTAGAAGGGTCTAAAAACATATGAATAAAGTAGGGTTTAAACGCACGCATGGAAATTAAATGTCAATACAATTCTACTCGAAATCATCTTTAAATATTTATGATATTGAAAAAAATAAAGGTGTTTATTGGCAGAAAAAAACCTCTCTGCATTTATAGTTTTTATTGGACAATAAACCAATTTTAAGGGACATGGAGTCAACTATCACAACAAAATCCATTTTTTTTAAAGTTATATTTACATATAATCTTCTTTTTTAGAAACAGGATACATAATAAAATCATTTAAGGTGTGATTATTTTACTAGACACAGTGAAAAACCATCTCTAAGAAACTGCAAAAACCAAAAGGTCATAAATTCTACAATCCTAGTGTGTTTTGATTGGTAAGCATACAAAGATTTGACGCAAGTGAAAAATTGCACACTTTGGTAGCCTATTGTGTACTTTTATGATTGTTTTCAAACAATTCTTATTTTGTCAATACCACCCTTTTTCTTCCTTTGATTGATAGTGGCTGCTATGGAATGTTGAAATATATCAAAAGTGAATCCCAGACTTTCTGGCACCAAAATTTGACCAATGACAAGATCAGTTTTATCTCAACATATCAATGGAATTTTTATTAAAACAATTTGTCATATTTTCCTAACTTTTTTTGTTGTAAGTATTTTTGCTGACTCCAAGACATAGAGGTGCAAGTAATGCTTTATCATTTAGGGTCCTGTCTATATATCAGGCCACTTCCAAATCTATTCGTTTTTTAAGGCATAAAGAATCGGCCAGGCTGGACGAATGTTTTTCTCCAAAATGTTCAATCGTGAAAAATACATCCATCGACCAACTAATCATTTTAGAATGGCCTAAAATCAACTTAATTTCTAGTCAAGAGACCAATCACAATTTGTTTTAATGCCCATGGATTCTTGCAAACATTTGTTTTAATGCCCGTGGATTCTTGCTTATGCATGTTTCATACATATGTTTTCAAATGTATACTAGGCTTAGAGGCAACAGTTTAGCATATTTCTAATAATGTCCTTGCCTCCAATTTTGATTTGTGCCTCCAATAAAAAAAAACATCACACTGTACTTCTTCCTCTCAGGAAAATGACAAAGGTAGAAACACTCCATGCATAAGATGGGGATGTTATAGATGTAGGTCTGTATATGAAAAAACAATGAATTAGTTTCACTTGAAGAGATGATGCTTTAAGGTTGGTTGCTAGAGTGTTGACAGTGAAGATATATATAATAACCCCAATAGTATATCATATGATTGTATACAATTACATGTACATACAAAATACATGTTTATTTACATAACCCAAAAATTGCACAGTACACTGGATTTCACAGTACATTCTTTGTAAAAATGTAATTTATTGACCAATAAAGAAAAGTGACAAAAAATAAGACAAAAGTACTCTACATTCACAACATTCACAATGTCAACATTCTCAAGAAGTTTCCATGGCACTTTCTAATACTACTGCATATTGTTTTAAGGTTTTTCACCCTTATTACAATGTCTTTTTAAAAGTTTATCTCAGTGACTTTTTAATAGATATAGGTTATAGTTTTCTTAGGTCAGTAATCTAAGTCATTTTCCTAAATGGATAAATCAAGGATATACATGTAACAGTTGAACACACCAATAAGCAATTAAATCATCATGCATGATACCAACCATGTTTATTATTATGTAAACCATCATAATGCAGTGAGAACACTTCTTCATTTCATTAATACCTTTTCAACAACCCTTTTTAAATGCAGCAATCTGCAACCTATTTCATGCTTTTTATGTGACTTGTTGTGTCATTTGTATTCTAAAGATTTCGGAAATATTTAATCCTAGGTGAATTTGGATAACATCTCATTGCTTCAATTCAACTACCTTTAGTTTACAACTTTTTTGTAAAGTGATCTGTGAAATGATTCATATTTCACAAGTAAAAAAATGGATTTTATACTTGGCAAAGGAATTCAATCCATATTTGTTCTGTCACATAATATTAATTCCATTCGTATACCTAAGCACTATCATAAGCAATATACGTAGAAAGCAAAAAAGCCACTCTGAATAGCTTTATTTTTGAATTTACTTGCAAATTTTCGTTGTTAACTACAACATCTTCAATAATTGACTTAAGATGTTGTAGTTAATAACGAAAGTTTGTAAATAAATTCAAAAATGAACCTACTCGGAGTAGCTTTTTTGCTTCTTAATGTCAAATTGTCAGCTGATACTGTTATTATGTACAGCAAAAGTTATGTACGAAACAGTACAAAATGTCCTCGACATGGCAATGCCTTAAATTACAGTTCCCTACAGTAACATCCCCCAAGCACCATAGCATACCATTTACCCACTTAATTGGGGAAATAAAAACAATCTTACCTTTATTTGCTGGTATACAGGGGTTGTATGCTGTATAGCTACAAAGTGATAATTGTTTAAGCGACTCTCTCTAGAAAGTTCAGGTCCAGGGTACATACAGTCACATGATCAGTGGGGTGAAACCACTGTGATAGTGGAGTTTCAGTGCTTTCACCCTTTCTCATGTATTGGGTAGATTGTTGTTTACTCATTTCAGATTCGCAGTTCTATAAACCTCTATCTTTTAAGTCTTACTTTTGTCTCAAAAAAAATGAAAATATCAAATATCAAATGCTTGCTTTTGTAGAGAATCGCATTTGAGGAAAATTGAAATGATTAAGTAAAATTTACTGTGTTATCATTAAGTCTGCAACTTTTGATATGTTTTGTTGGGGTTTTTTTGCTGGGGGGGGGGGGGCTTACCTCGGATAATTATTTTAGTTGTTACTTTTTCATATTTTGAGCTGGTCTAATTATTTTTTTATCTTCATTTACATGTCAAGTTTTCTCCATGAATAATGTTATTGTCATTTCTCTTACAAGATTGCATACCATTACCATGCATGTGGTAGAAGCATCAGCACAAATACTTATTATCTGACTTTAAATTCAAAGATACCATAAGAAACTTTCTGTTGAATTAACATCGTGATACAATCTTGTTTGACCTAGAGAGCATTTTCTAAACTTTAAAATTTGATTGTTACAAAAAGCAATCCATCATAATTTTTTGAAATCGTTTTTATAATAGGGTATGTGTGTGTGTAGGCAAATACATGAATATGAGGTCTGTTTCTTATACTAACTTTAATGTAAAAATTGAAAGAGAAGATTTACTAAACAGTTAGCATGAATAAATTGTCATCCTAGTTCATAGACTAAAATGTGACTTTAAACAATGAAAATTTATAAAGTCTTAAAACTCTTGCTCAAAGCAGACAAAAATCTATAGAGAAATTGCATCAAGGACAAAAAAAGTATGTGCGCACTTTTTTGCACGTGATCATTTTGCAAAGAAAGACCTTTTATTCTGTTGAACGTTTGGCCTTGGTTTTTCTTACGATTTATAGTTTTTTTTGCAAAATCATGAAAGTTGATTGTGTTGGAAGTTCAACAATATGAATACCATTGTTAAGACATTTTAAAAATTAAATTGGATAAGCATTGGATTTGGTGAGGCTTGAAAAATGAATTTTGAAGCAAAAAAAATCACAAGAGACATGAATCTTCAAAGGACAAAACATGATTAAGTTGAATTTAATAACACTGCTTTCATAACTGTTTTTTCCATGTGAACTGCGCCTTTAAAAATCATTTTTTAGTATTATGTATTCCTTTCATAGCCAACATTTTTTTGTTTTACTTTTTAACATGTTAAATGAGTTCATTTCTTAAAGATAGCTCCTAATCACACTCAGTGATAATGAATATTTAAGTTTGTTTCTTATTTAAGAAAGAATAGAGCAATTAATATGTCAAATGCTTATAGCCCTCTTAAACAGAAAGAACAGTGAGACCATTATCCACATCCAGCCAGTGGAACTTTAACATCTGTTTGTAAAGGATCTATTTCTTAGTTGGCTACCTATGCATGCAATTTATCCATTTCATGATTTTTTTTTCCTTACAAGATGACTTGAAATGTAGTTGTGTCTTTTTAACCTTACCCTGGTGAATTTCCATGAAACGACCATGTCTATACAGCTTTGCCCCCCCCCCCCCCATGTCAAAATATTTACCCATTTTTGGTAATATTTAGTTATAAGTTTTTAGAAATTATGTCTTGCTAACAAGTGATTGACATATTTAATTAATATTTAGATCAATCACAGTTAATTAATTAGCTATTGTTCTTAAAATTGTTCTGATTTTTCTAATTTTCATTTATGATATATTGGGTTTGTGTGCTTGGCATAATTATTTCAAGTTCATATCTATTTTTTCTTGAGGTATTTTCATTTGTTAACAATCTGGCATAAAATCAAATCAAGAGAACATCTTTCATAATTTATACATTTTTCTAAAACTCCTTTAACTTTGTTAAAACAGTTACATTCAATGAATTAAAATTCTATAAAAGTCAAGTTAATTGTTCTAGAAATCAAATCAAACTCTGGGACATTGTCATATGCCACAATGAATAATGATTTCTTAGATAATACAATGAAACAAAACTTTAAAAAAACATGTGTCAGGCTGATATTTAAGGCATTTTAAAATGATAAATGTGGCTATTACTCTGTGGTTTAATTTCCAGGTAAGCTAATAAGGAAACGTGGGAGAGGTCATAAGCCATGCCAGGAATTGGTAAAAGAACTATGATTATCTATTGTTTGCACAATTACCAAGGAAACTCAAACTGTGCAAGCTGAAAATGACGCAGTGAAAAGTATTATCATCCATTACAATTAATACTTTGACTAATGATAAAGTCAAAAACTCAGACACTGATCACTGTTATTTCCCATGTCCACACCCTGAGGAGATTTCTATAGAGGCGACCATCTTGTTTTGATTTGCAGGTGTTGGGATGACAACCCATGGCCAAGCTTTGAGGTCAATTCAGCCAATCAGAACCCTGGGGTGGAGATGCTACATGCCATGGCTTGGAATTGGAGGCATATCCATTAGCCTTTTGACTTTAAGACTAGTTCAAGTAACTAAAAAAGTGACTTTGTCATCAGATTTAACTTGAAATGTCACAAATGTAAAAATGACATTGATGAATATTTTTCCTTTTTGAGATAAAATTGCAATTCAGGAAGTTATAATGGTCTGAATTAAAATGATAATTCATAAACAAGGGGGTCCCTGACAACAGAATTTCATGAATTTTAATCAAAATTAGATAAAAAAACATCCCACTCTTTACATTGTAATTCATAGATCAACAAATCAATTGTCTATAAATCATCCAAAATGATTCAATATTTTTGGGTGCAGATAAAAGTTGCTCTATAAACCTATACTAATAAGTACAAATATTATCATTCAGGTCAGTGTACCCTTTTTGCCCCCCCCCCCTCATTAGAAGAAAAAAAGAAGCTATTTTATCAGTACATCTGATAAAAAGGGTGGAGTTATTCACAGTATTTTTCATTCAATTTTGAATGGACCTGAAATTGCTTTTCATAAGTTGATTCATTTATTCTTTTGACGAAAATTTAACTGACGTCATTGGTCTTTGTGTACAAATAACTCTTTAAAATCAACAGTGATAAATCATACCAGTGAAAAAACATGAAGACTTTAAAAACATTACTTGAAACAGTAAAAGAGTTGTTTACTTGAAAATATGGTCTTCTTTTTCATTTACCCCTTTTTTTTAAATTTGGCTCAACAAAATTCCACTTTTAAAAATATCATTGTTTGATTTTCCTGAGCATTGGGTGAACAAATTAAAAAGCAAAACTCACATCATGGGCTTTCAGACAATACCATCGCCATCTAGTAGACTGCATTGAAAGGGGTGTCAACTAGCTACCACAAAACCCCTTGAAGAAATCCTTGTTTACACAATAATTACTGCAGGTTAATTTGGAATATTTTTTTATTTACAAAATAATGCAATACAAACAGTACAGGGGAATATAAACATATTTAAATGACCTACTAACAAGTAGAACAGCACGGACTTGCATACACCATTTAGTATTTATCACAATTAATCAAGAGACTCCAGTCCCCATTCCAAGCAGCTTTCAAAACATTGAAAGTTAAATTACATGTACTTACTTTCTTGATCATCATAAACAAAAATCATAGACAGTTAAGACCAAATTACATGTAATAAGAATTGGATGTTTGAAACAAAGGTATTTTGAAAAAGAAATTGTGTTCCCTACATATAATTATTAGAATCCCTTAATTAATTTACAACTATTCAAACAGTTACTTTTATATAATTATATTTACTAAAATTTATATAGCGCCCTATCACTGATGTACTGCTCTAGGGCGCTGTACATTGTAACAATTCTAAGATGAAAAATACATCTTTTCAGTGGTTATTTTCATGGCTTGTATCATTCCTGACTACTGAAACTTACCTACAAACCACAATAAATGGCACATAATGTATAAAAACAAATTACATAGTAATATTTTACAATTTGGATTTTAAAAATTGTAAAGTATACAAAGAAAAAAATGTTTTGGTCCAAGAACTCTCATACATAATCAAAACCACATAGTATCTATCGAACAAAAATCAATGCAGGTTATAAAATCAAAGATGATTATCCTAATTTTACACTTGTGAGCTAGCAGCCTCTTCATAAGGTGGCGGGGCTCCTCTTTCCTCTAAGGAAACATTTAAAGAATGGTGACAAGATGCACAGTATGCAGGGGGGTGTTCAGGTGAAAAACTAGCAGTAGGATTATTCAAAGTTGTTGTAGACAGTGTCACACAGTCCATAGCTGTAGGATTGTTTAAAGCTGTGGCAGATAACACAACTGAGTCCATGGAGGAAGCTGCTCCAATACCTGTGAGAGGTACACCCTCTGATCTGCTTGACGAGGGCATACTCTGATTTGATATAGAATTTTGAATAGGTCTGACAACTTCTTCAGAATAGGCCCTTCTCAGACTCATGTCACATCCCATATTGGGACCAGGGTCTGGAATCATATAGACTGGTAGAGGGTTAGGGTTCTCTTTCTCATAGGCAGGAAGTGGTGGAAGGGAAACTGTCTGCTGGTTTGTGCCATCTGGTGGCAGAATCTGTTCTCTTCTTGATAGATTGAATTGTGGATCATTTCCAAGAATTCTCGCTAGAGATTCATCGTCAATATCTCTAGATCTGAATCGAAACAAAATAAATGAGTAACATTATTGTGTTAATAGTCTAACTAAATGAAAACTCTGCAAATGAAATATTCTAGTATATTGATTTCATACATTCTATTAGAATGACTTGATATTTGGGAATGGAGAACTGTAAAAACTACAAGGTTCATGATATTTTACTTGTAGAGCCATTCGACAATTGAATTAATTAATCAAAATCTTTTAAAATTAATGTTGTCTGATTAAAAAAAAATAAGTTAGTATAGGGACTGTAAGAACACCAAGTAGATTTTACCTGTATTTTCTAGAGCGAATGAAAATGTCTCAGAAAAGTTGACCTACCTAACATTTAGATGTCTGTTCATTTCTTGTTTAAATTTTCTATATATAGCTTGCAAATCATTTCGCATTCTCATGATTTGTCGCTCTGGTGGCTGCTGTCCTTGATTTAACCATGTACATAAGATTCTGTAGTCTGAGGTAAGTAATTCCCAGTGACTTCTTGTCCTATCAGTGAAACCTATAATTTCAGACTCAGAGTAGCTGTACTGTGTGAAAAGTCTTTGAAATTCAGCTTCCATTGCTCTGAGGCGCACTCTGGTGTCAACATCTTCTTCAAAGGATTCATTTAGATAACTTTGTGACTCATCATTTCTTGTTCTTCGCCTAGACCTGTCCCTGGACTGTCTTTCAGAGGATGAATACAAGCTATCTCTCTTGAGACAGAAGAGTTTGAGCATGCAGACATTGCAGCAGGTTAATTCTGAATCTTGTGGTACACAACAGCAATGCTTTGCCACCACCCCTGACTGCACCATCTTGTCCAAGCATTTGTGTATCGCAAACACTACTCCAATGATAAAAGTCACCACCAAAGCTGCTATCCCCCCATACACAAACTTATCATTAATGGATGCTATTCCAAAACAACATATAGATATGACCAGAGCTGCAAGGGATGCCCATATATATGCTATCACTGTTCGGTTATTCATTTTGAGCAGTTCCTTCTTCTTCTTTAATTTTTTGTAAATCTATTCCATGAGATAACATCAGATCAAAATGGGTAGAAGTGTTCTTTTATTTTCCAGTGTTTATCTGAAAGTAAAATTAGAAAAATGATTGAAGCTTCAAACTTTCTATGGAATTGATGGCTCTTCAGACAAATCTCAAATCTGCAGTGTTAACATTTCCTACAAGTAAATCTGTTTAAATGAATAGTAAATATGCATTAAAATTGGATACAATTGTGAACCAAAACTTATTCATTATTGCATCATTGAAATATAAACTTTTTTTCAGAATAAAAAACGTCAAACCTACAAAACCTATCTCATTCTACATAAATAGAAGCTCAGAATAATTTGATATACAATTATTGAACTCGTTCTTTTGCCCCCAAAAAATCTCATTTTATAAATACTAGACTTGTATTGATACTGTATTCATTTTGACTGATAGCTATGTCTAATTGTTACTACTGTGTTTTTAAGGGATTTGAAGAATGCTGCTAACAATACTTGTGTGGTCAATGGAAAATCCTAGTTTTTTTGTAATTCCAGGATCTATTTGTGAGTCATAAGTAAATGCTATCATAAAAATAAACCTCAGAAAACAGGATGACAAATGACAACTTATCAAAGTATATACACTGACTAGTGTCACCTTGATTCAACCCACTACTAACACTAACAGGTAGACCACAGGTTTGCATTAATCATACTCACACTAATCATACTCACAGATCTTTTGTGGACACCTTTAAGTACATGTATGTGTTTTAGAGAAAGCTTTATATTTGTTTTATAACATTTACAGTACTTCAAACATATTATATATTCAAAATATCAGCTCAATGTTATAATAATAATGATAATAATGAATAATAATATTGATGATAAATAGAATGTATAGAGGAATTTTTCAATTACTATGAAATCCAAAACTTGTTCTGCTAGGTACAATACTACTACTAACAAAGATTTATGGTTTAATGCTGTTGTTTTGTGCATGATGAAACAAAATTATAATAATGATAAATATAAAAATGATACTGATTGTGCTAATAATAATCATGATAGTGACACTAATGATTAATTATATAGCCATTCTGCAGGAACAGTTACTGGCTAAAGAAGTGGCTATGCTCTTTTCATAGCGAATTTTATGTCACAACATAGGGGTAAACTTAAAGCGGTGTATACATTTTGCATGCTAGCTTTAAGACTACTAGATGTGACTTTAATCAAAGAAAATTTAGGCTAA
>JAVSBT010136098.1:0-13337 GCA_033118115.1 Pharyngocirrus eroticus | reverse complement strand
TGTAGAGTTTATTGAGAATGATTTGGATGAGTACACGATTTCATGAAGATGGGAGTTACTTGTGAAATATCTACTCCAATTATTCATAATTCTTTAATAAGAGTATGCAAACAATGTTTACAATTTCAATTGGTTTTATCACCCAGTACACAAAATCGAATCATGGTGCGTTCTAACTTCTGAACCATCCTTCTAGTTCTAATAACTGAAACATGTCAAAAGTAGAGAAATTGTTTGAATTCAAAAAGCCTTGAAACAAGTGCTCAATATATATACATGTTTTGCTGTTCAAGTAATTCCTATAGCGTTGTTGGGTTTCATTTATAAACTGCTTTGCCCAAATATTTATGTTGCTGTTTCCTACTAAGATGCTTTAGTGGTCGTGTTTATTTTCTTTCAAGTTCCACTGCTTCCATTTTTTTTCTTCTTCTTCTTGCTATCCCAATTGCAATCTTGTCAGATTGTTGTTATTCGTGGGGTTCGATCGATAATGCTTTACAAAGATTCATTTCCTCTCAATGGTAAAGCCGCTGCTTGATAAATCCCATTATTTCAATATATGATTACAGTAAATTAGCCTTACAGAAACTATAAGGAGATTGCATCCGTAATTAAACATATCATACAATTTGACAAATTATGCGTGATTTCGTTTCCTACATAAACGTTCTGTCGTTTTTACTCCATGCAGTGAGTGGTCTATAATAATGTCACATCACCAGAGCAAACACTGCAGTGGGTCTTTTGTAAGGTTCATATGACAAACAAATGTGCAGAAAACAAAGGAAAAATAGGATGGATCACATGATCATGTATTATTCCATGTACATGTATCTTACATATTATTTTTTTAACATTATAATTACAGGAACATACATTTTAAAGCCAATAAGCAACGACCTTGAATGTCCTCTCTTACATTAAACAGATCAATTGACAGCAAACACATGTTGAATCCAGACAAAAGAAATGTCAACTCAAGTCATGATCCAGTCACTTACTTTCAAGTCAAGATTGAGTCAGTGACTTTCAAGTCAAATGATAATCACACTAAAAACGACCTTGGCTTTGACCTCTATTGCACCTTGACCTTATCTCCTCTCTGAAGGTTGGTCCACATACTCGATCTGACCTACATCCTCCGTCTAAACTATATCACAGTTTTTTTCTCCTTTTATTTCGATCGTTTATTAATATTATTATTATACGATTGCTGATGAGGGACAGACTTATTTCAGAAACAGAATTGATACACGTATGTGATGCTGTCTTAATGTTTCATTATTCTCCATATCCAATTTCATAATACAACAAAAAAACTTAAGATTAATATGATAATTTATAGGCAGTAATTGGCACATCAGGTAAGTGTTGCTGTTTTCATTATCAAGACTTTCTCTATAGAAAAATGCATGACTTAGGATGGAGAGGTTTATCGTTTACTTGACATAGCCTTATCGTAATGAAGACACCTTGAATTGACAGTGACGGTACAGGCCTGGTATATGTGTCTGTGCTTTATCAGTGGGGTTTCTTTTCTTCAAAATAATAAGGACATATTAACTACTGTACAACTAGCCTTCGTAACCATGGAAACTTTCTTTTCTTTTCTTCTTTATTTTTGTCGTTGCTTATATGATTTTGTGGTTACATTCCAGTGTATTTAAAAAGCTATTGTTTTGGTGAAGGTGTTGCTAGGTGACCAGTAATGAAGTACCCATGCTTTGTGTATCTAATGAGGTGAGGTATTCAAGAGAATGCAAGAATTAAATTAAAACCGATGTGATCTCAAATAGCACGATTGAACAACAGGTCAAAAGTAGAGCATCAATTAAAAAAGGAGGTCAAACTATTGCAAAGGTCAAAGTAGAGATTGATTAAAAATGGAGGTCAAACTATTGCAAAGGTCAAAGTAGGGATTAATTAACAATGGAGGTCAAATTATTGCACAGGTTCAAGCATAAAGAGGTCAATGCATGAATACCAACAAATCAAAGGAGAGAATACATTAAAAAAGGAGGTCAAATTATTGCAAAGGTCAAAGTAGAGATTGATTAATAAATGAGGTCAAACTGATGGCAAGGTCAAAGTGGAGAATCAAATAGGAAAGGAGGTCAAACTAATTCGAAGGTCAAAGTAGAGTATCAATTAAAAAACCAAACCATTGGAAAGGTTTTGGCACACAGAGGTCGAAGTGTTGGTACCAATCTTTTTTTCAATGGCTCAAGAAAATTTAAACAGCCTGGAGATGGTAGCCAGAGGTACATCAGACTGGTGATTAGATATGGTTAATGCACATATGACTGGAAACATCTCGCTTTCAGAGTGAGGGTACGGGTCCATCAATCACAATCGCTTGCATCCAGGCGGTGCTTTTAAAGTTGTGAAAGTAATCAAGACTGATAAATCAATCAAAAACACAAAAATATGCCATGGAATGATAAATTTGACGAATTCAATTTCCTTTTTAGCCTTCAACTATAATATGGCTCAATTTAAGAACTGTCTTTGGTAAATACAATGTCTGTTATTTTAGCAAAAACTGCTTTTTGTTTTGGCATTGTAGCTCAAAAGTAGCTGAAAAAACCTGTGTTGTGTGAACCCTATTCAATACGTTTAGCCCCAAAGCATATTTCCACGTTAAAGTCCATGTTTAGGTCCTATGAAACGAGTATGAATTGCATATCCTTTACACTTTTAAGACGAAAAAATCATTCTTATAACTTTTGATTAGTTTCTCTAAATGGAATTATAGTGTACATTTTAAGAAAGATATTAAATTTTTCATAATCATTAATTTTAGGGACTTTCTACTCTGAAACACTTTGGTACTAAAATTCTGGAATCTTTGAGTTTGAGTTTGAGTTTGAGATTGTCTACTCGTTTTTTGCGAAAAGTTCGCACGTCGGGCTACGTTTTCTCCGGTAACGTCAGGCTACGTTTTCTCCGGTAACTAGGTGCTCTATGTGAAACATGCCAACAGAAACATTCATTTTATATCTTGAAACTAGCGAATTTTGCTATGCTTATAACGATTAGAAGCCGTACTACAGAAAAAAAACAATTATTATGATATTAACATATAGAGCACATTATTCACTTCCATGCAAACAGTTTAGTTAAACATGGCTTGAAATAGCAGGAATTAGGAGGAGTCAGTACTTGAACTCTTAGCCCTACTATAGGTGCATACACAATCATACTGCTTTTGAATACCACACACAAAGGCTTCCATAGCGTAGTGGCTAGCATAGCTGACCACAAAGCCAAAGACCCGGCTTCAATCACGAGCAAAGATGATATTTTTTTCATGCGTCTCAAGTCTAGAGAACCACAACTGTCTTAAAGGCATTGGGTTGTTATTGTCTGTCTATGAGTGATAGCATGTAAAAGAACGCTTGTCACCTATCGATGAAGAGTAGCTGCGTTTTCGGTGATACTAGTCTTCTATCTAGTAAAAAGTATGAATATAATTATGTAAATAGGAAACAAGTATGAATGAGGGTGGTCCCATGGAAGACCAGCTATAGTTGAATGGGTTACTCTCCTTAAATAACAGAAACAAACAAACAGAATCAGTCCATTAAACAATTGCCTGAATATTAGAAACACCGAAAAACGAATGAGCCAAAATCTGGGTCACCGTGCTTCTCAACCAAAGCTTGATCCAAAAAGCCTTTACATGTTTAGGTGACCTGTGACCTTGTATCCAGTACAATTTGCGAAGCAATTCCCTCACTCTATTATGTTGGAAAGTTATATTTGTTTAGGCATTCCTGGTATCCATTGGTTACATAAGCTGTAAATAGTCTGAGTGGAGTTCTTGTAAACAGATGGTCATGACTTGATCTGTAGAATCTCGACTAAAAGATAAAACTTTCTTACTTTACTCAGATACATTAAGTGTATATACGAAAACCACATTCCACATGTTTAAAGTGTACAATGTTCTGAAGACTAAAAGGATTTTTTACATGATACTTTTAGAGGAACTACATCCGAAAACGATTGATGAAGAAAAGATAATACCATCAGATTTAGTGAATAACTAACTGAACTTTTGACTGGTTTAAAACTTTTGCTTACAAAGAAATTCTTAATCTGTAGTCTTCATCCGATTTAGTGTTAACATACATTGGGTATTATGTAGTTTTTCTTCATGGAACAATTTCATTTTCATTGGCTATTTTAGATTGCATTTTGCAACAATATTTCAGTACTTACATACGTGTAATTAAACCATGTATCCATTACACAATATGAACAAGTTTTTATGACTGAAAAGTGTAAACCAACTCAGCTTCACTGTAATTTGACCTCGAAACGATAACAGTATGGTTTAATATTCTCTGTGTGGTAAATTTGGAAGTTCTGATACTGAAATTGGTACAGTTTTGTGTTATAAAAAAGCCATTCCCAAAGCGTGTGTGATTATTCACATGAAAAATCAGAAAATCAGATCCCAAAAGGCGAGTCTGAAGCTATCAAAGCGTTAAAATTATATTAGATATCTACTCGGAGGTTTTATCACAATGTCAAAATATTGTAAATGACTTGGTTAAACATGTATATTGGGACGCTATTAGCCGTTTTTTCGTTCCCACTGCAACGGTGAAGTACGGTGCTAAGTACGATGGATCGATCTCCAAGTGGATGGGGGAGGCAGGTTCGAGCTCTGGATTTCGAGCTCATCTGCTAATAAGGAATGTTATGCACAATTTAAAGAACAGAGGCCGCTGTTGCTTCTTTTTGTGGCGTCTGCCTTACGCCTGCTTTACGACACTGTCACACAATCACGTGACATCAGGACGCTACCTTAACATTATTTTTATATATCTACATTTTTTTAGCTATTAACCCTTAGTCATATATTCACAACTGCTGGGGTACCACAAGAAGTATAAACAGTTATCGGTTTAAAAAAACTGTCCATTTCTTGACAGCAATCCTGTAAAAAAACTACCATCCATGATATTTTGAATCACAACGCGATATGTTGCAACATGCTTCTTTCCTTTTGTTGAAGGTGTAAGTCGTTCTCAGAAGCACTATTTGCTTGGACATTGGCTGTGTTTAGACACACCTTTCAAATCGGTTTGAATCGATTTGAAAAGATTTAATCATAATCAATGCCGTCAGTTGGCACACTAAGCAATTCTCGGATGTGTCAATTTTTTTCCCTTTCTCTCTCTTTTCTTCCTGTGTCTGACTCCTTTTTGAGGAAAGCTATCTTGATGTATATTGGTAAGCATAAGTATATAAAAACAAGTTTAACCAACCAAAGGACCAAAACATAGATCTCGCCATCATCGTAAAGCAGGGTCATTGTCGTTGAATCAGCGCCCCTATATCTCGCGAGGATGAGATATTGCTTCAAATACCAACATTCTGAGTGATTACATTAAATTTTATTAAGCCCAGTATGTTGTAGAAACAGAAAGAGTCAGATTCAACCATTTAGTGACCAGACCATTATTTCATCATATCATATCTTTATACATGTACGTTTGCCTTTACCTAACCTAGTTATGAACAATTTGTTTTTTTGAAATTGGAGCTTATCTGCTTGCAATAAGGTCTGCTTTTCTATTGTCATATGATATGAAATAGAATCTTGTTTCAGTATTACCGAAGGGTATAAAACCTGGCTTGATGCTAGAGAGTGTATTATTACGCCACACTCATCAAAACTGTTACATTGAAATTATCAGATTTTTATAGCTGTGGTAAGACACATCGTTTGCTATCGATTTGAATCGATTTTAATTCTTTTCTTCTCACATAAAAAGGGTTTCACTGTCTGGAAGCAAATTCAAACCAAATATAAAAGTCATTTCAAACTAGAGTGATTTGAAAAAAAGGGTTTAAATCGATTCGAAAAAGTGTGTCTAGCCATAGCCTTTATTGGGAACCCTATCAGGTAGATACGCTTACACAGAGTGATACATTCTGATTTGGATAAATGGGAGCCTTTTCAAACTGTAAAAACGCTTGAACCAGGCTCATGGTGAAATAGCCAAAAGTCTTAGCCTTTATCAAAGTTGGTATTTGCCACATGTCTATCATTCAAGGATTAGTGGATTCTACCTTTAAATAGAGTCAATGCTATTTTTTTTTCATTAGTGACTAACATTTACTGCTAAAGGTGTTTATTGGATGACTGTTCACTAATGTCAACAACTCCCTTTTGAATCAAAGATGTATACCATCTCCTCCCTCTGAATGTTGTGACTTTAATACAAACCAAAATATGAACATTGTCCATATCTATTCATGTCGCTAGCTTATACTGCCTTACTGTTTTGTACAATCAGGACTTGAATTTTATCTGTTCCAAAGTCACCTCTCCACTGCAATCCTGACACGTGTTGCTTCATTTATTATAGAAATTATTGATTTTTTGGACAAATATTCCGATTTTCCCTAGAAATGTGTGTGTTGGGATAGCGTTTTAGTGCTAGATAAAATGAACATCAACTGGCATACAGATAGAGCACATTAGGATTCCGTTCTCATTTATAGCAGTTAGTTGGAATTCATTCTCACTCCATGAATTCCTGACATTGTTAGAATCTCAGTTATCAGGGTCATCACGATATCATGCTTGCAGTACACGTTAGGGACGTTGTAAAGTCAATACGCATTGTTGATGGTCACGTTAGGGACGTTGTAAAGTCAATACGCATTGTTAATAGTCACGTTGGGGACGTTTTAAAGTCAATACGCACTCATAATCGAAAATGCAGTAGGCACCAAAAGGACTGATATAGTGGTAGCTTTGTCAACATGATCCAGTAAAAGGTGCTTTTTGTCTTATCTAAGCATGCAGATAATGAAAGACTGCATGCATTATCGACGTTAAAATGAGACAAACAAACTATAGTTATATAATAATTATTAACAATGCATTCATGTTATTCTTTTATGCTGCCAAAACGGAAGCCATTAGATGTATTTATACGTAATATTACGCCAAAGCTCAAAGATGTTAGTGCATAGCATTAATCAATTAATCCACTATGATAAATAAAAGAGCAGTCTCGGTTAGCCATAATGTAATGTAATCATACTGCACATATTGAGATTAATTCATTTTCAAGCCATTATAAATATGTGATTATTTTAGAAAAATGTAATTCCTGACAAAGCTTAGTCTTTCAACCCCATAGCAACAGTATGCCTGCCTTATACCTAGTTAGAGAAATTCTGAAAATTAATTTTCATTGCAAATAGCGTACACCTTACACCTACAAAACGTTGCATCTAATTACTTCCGGAACTGTTGAAGTAGTTTATTGCATAAAGTGCCATATTAATGCACCAGCTTGTAAATATTTATGCTTTCAGTAGATTTTGCTGGCTGTTAGATTTTATAAGTGCAAGAACTATTCGTCATTTTGTTGACAGATTCGTTGGCTTTACCGTAACAGCTTCTAAATGTGTTCAAAGATTCGTTTGTGGTTTTATGTGTTTGTCAAAAAAACGTATATGGGATCTTACTTTACATAACAAAATATCTATATCTATATATCCATCTACCTACCTATCTATAACACGTTATATAAAGATTTATGAACGTTTTAACCAAATTGATTGGGGTAAGACATTCCTTTTAAAATCGATTTACACCCTTTTCTTCTCAGATAAAAAGGATGTTTGGAACCTAATTCAATCTAAATAGATAAGTCATTTCAATCTAGAGGGTTTGAAAAAGGGGCTTTTAATCGATTCAAATAGATTTGAAAAGGTATTTCTAACCACAGCCTGAATTTATAGCAGATCTTTCTCTAAGTCTTCCTGTCTCGTGTGTCTTTTTTAAGATATCCAGACCGGAAACAGCGAGGTCATTGACAATGGTGGTGTGATACGTGCTCCCCCTGTGGCCTAACCTGGGGTAAAA
This sequence comes from Pharyngocirrus eroticus, assembly GCA_033118115.1. Classification (NCBI taxonomy): domain Eukaryota; kingdom Metazoa; phylum Annelida; class Polychaeta; family Saccocirridae; genus Pharyngocirrus; species Pharyngocirrus eroticus. The sequence goes on along the minus strand of JAVSBT010136098.1, from coordinate 5,437 downwards.
TAAAAGAAACTGCATCTTACTTTTATTCTTACACAAGAGACGAACTATATTTGACTTTCTTATACAATTATAGCTGAGATAGAATTCCACTACCCATACTCCTACAGAAGAACTTTAAACCAAAGTTTCTCATCGAATACCTTACACGGTGAAATATGAGCTCATTTGTCAACAACAAGTCAAATCGTGTGAAGACTTTGATGTAAATAAAAAGAAATTCTTTTCTTTATTCGGTTGTTACTCTATCGATTTTCCCTTGGTGAGGATTCATTTTACAAATTAACATAATAAGCTTTACAACATCCGTGTCTTCAAAGATAGAAACTAGACTGATTTCCACTTTGATGTCTTTGACATAGCATTGGGTCTATGCTCTTCTATGTGTCAAGTTACAGGTCTACTATGAAAAGCCTTGGGTTCAAAGACTTGAATGTTTTATATCCTTTATCACTTTGAAAGACCAGACACACAAGTGATTCTAAATTGATTCATTTGAGAGGTGACTACAGGCCTCAATATTTAAGATAGGAAGGTCAATTGTGACACTGTTCCTTCTTTCTGTGTATATCCTTGAATTTTATGCTCATCTCAGTGTCAATGTCACTGCATCATTGAAAGAAGGGGAAGCCAATAGTCTTGTTTACGCCGGTATTATGTTTTGGTGTTCTTACTTTGAATTCTTCATTCAATTTATGTAATTTCAATGTCAGAACTTTAAAGATGGAAAGGTCAATTTGAAGAATTGTTCTTTTTTTCTATAAGTACTTAATTTATCGTTGATTTTCTTCTTTTGATTTTCTCGTGAACAGAGGATATTTACTATTATCATTACTATTTATTAGAATTGTCAACGATCTTTCTTGTGCAAGTGCCATTCTCAACGTTACATCAGGAGGCCTAAGATGGCGTTAAAATGTTGGCCTGTTTTGCAACAGTACACTTGGTTTTCATCCTTATATCTTTCTATCAACGTTATCTTGCTCATGTCATTTCACTTTTTTTTCAAACAAAATATCTTGTAGATATAGACTGATTGATCAATTTCTTGTGACTTCACAGTCTGGTCGTTTTTCATTTTCGAAAAGAGATGATTTGAGATTCTAGTCATTTTTCATGGCTGTTAAATGATACATCATAATGGCAGCCAATCTGTTACCCTGTCCATCCGTTTTGAAAGCCATCCAATCTGTTACCCTCTCCATCCGTATTGAAAGGAAACTAATAATACTATCATATTGGCCAATAAGCCAACATGTTTCAAGTGTAAGAATTCAGTCTAACAACAAACTCTTAGAAGTGCCACAAAAATCCAATATTCACAACTTAGGGCAAAAAAAAAGATAATTTCCTCTCTATCAGGCTTGAGAGAGGAAGTTAAATTTAGAAAGGGGGTCACGCTACTGGAAAGTAAATCAGCTACATTGAAAAGAAAGCATTGCATTTGCGATGCAAGAAACACAAATCCTAGACGATAAGGGAGGGAGTGGACAATTCAAAAATAACACGAAAAGAGGCACATTGTTGGATGAAGAGTCTATTGTTTTATAATTACAATGTAATAAAAACTCAATCTGGTAACGGAAATACACATACAAGTAACGGTATACACGTACTAGTAGCATAGTTCACGTCATACGTTTAGTTACGTTTTACACGTAATAGTAACGGTATACACGTCATAGTTATGGTTGTCACGTAATAGTTAGATATATACGTAATAGTAACGGTGTACACGTACTAGCGTATTTCAGAACAGTTTCCTGAAATGTCATCTCTTCTTATTTTCTCTAACTATAGAGAAAAGAGTAAGACAATTTCTGCCATCGTTTACATTCATTCGTATTGAATTTGTCCTGACCATTTGCTGTTATCCATTCAATTGTGTTTTGCTCTTATGGGGCTTGCAAATGGCGTAGCCTCTAATGATTGGGTACGTTGTCTCCAATTGTCACTACAGCCGTTGAAATGGCTGTTATTTTCCTTGCCGTGCTAACCCTGTAATCACAAGAAGCGATACCTCCAATTGCTAAGACATGCAGTAGTCATCCCTATCATTTGAACATTACTGACATTTACTATTCAGCGATCGCTTCTTCTTTAGAAAAAGGGGGTCTTTGCAGAGAGAGAGAGAGAGAGAGAGATCGACAGAGTGCAAGTTTTCTTATAGCCTAGCTTGTACTGGTATTCATCATAATTATTGCTCATGTTGAGCCAATGGGGACGAATTTAAATATCAGCAGCATTATAAGGTGAAGGATGTATTTGATTTAAAATATTGTATGACGTCAGAGAAAGAAAAAAAAACTAACTTTGAAGGTCACCTTTCCCAAAGAATCTTATCTTAAATAAAAATCTAAAAGATAATCTCCGAATACAATCCCTTTGTGATGGTCTGGTAAACATTTATTGATATAGCCTTGTGTCTAAGGACACATCTCAATTAACACAGGAATAGCACAATATGGTCTGTCAAAATAGGAACTTGGGCAAAGCAATGAATTCTTTTTTAGTGTGTACGTACCTTTATTCATTCTTTCATTCATTCATTCATTCATTCATTCATTCATTCATTCATTCATTCATTCATTCATTATTTCATTCATTCTCTTATGCATTCATTCATTCATTCATTCATCATTTCATTGATCTATTCATCCTTCAATTCAGTTCATCAATTCATTTGCTTATTGCATATTTCATCCATCCATCCATCCCTCTATGCATTCACTAATTCATTCATTCATTCATTGACCCATTTATTCATTTGTACATTCATTTATCCACCCTTTATCAATTCATCAATTCAATTCGCTTGTCAGTTATTTCATTAATTTGCACATTCATTTATTCACTTATCTATTCATTCATTCATTCATTCATTCATTCATTCATTCATTCATTCATTCATTCATTCATTCATTCAATCATTCATTCTGTCCTTCCTTCTTTCCTTCATTCATTCATGCACCTTTTCCAGCATGCCTGCATGCTTACTAAATTTCTTAGATCTTGAAATATATACGAGAAAAAAAAGTAGTTGAATCAATGACTTGAGAACAAATGATTTGTTCTTCATTTCCATCATGCCTACACCTCATAAATCAAACCATTCATAGTACACACAATACTCGAAACTGTTTGAATTCTTGAAAAGGTTTTAGGCGCGTCACAGCACCCTCTCCAAATGTTCCTACATAATTGATGGGCCTAGCTGTTCATTTTTATTGCTATGAAACACTAGTGAACACAGACAACGACTAATTATTAGAATCACTGCTAATTGCCGTGTGATTAAAACAATACTGAAAGGAACAATTTTAAATGGTCACTTGGGAAATAAGCCCATGAATGATTAAAGTCCCTTTCCTTTGGATGTGATACTTCACTCACTGTGGGATATTGCTGGCAAAGTACAGACCAAAGGCGTCCAGTTTGTTACGTTTTGTCTTCGTATTTGTGCAACTGGAACCTTTTACAAGACGTTGATATCAATTCTCTAACCCCCCCCCCCCCCCCCATTAGCGTGAATCTACTATTCATTATCCATTACTCACCTTCCGCGTGAAACAATCCCATGCATGTCCACAAACAACATACATGTAAATAAAAAATTCTTTAAAATGAATCCTAAATATTGATAATATTTTAGAATCTAAATCTCTTGTACATTATGAGGACACTATCAAAGACGTACACAAATGAAAACTTGGCCCTTTCAAGTTCAACTGGGGCAATTATTGACGCATGCGCTATGAGAATTACCTTAGGGCTACGTACGACCATCTTAAAAACGGGCATGTAATGATCCAAGGAGAATGACATTAAACATAACCACATTTAGATCAAATGAAGGCATAATTCCATGCTGTCTTGTTCCTTCATCATTCGTACAACAGATCCTTCGGAAATGCTTCTGAGACTTAATATGCACCACTGAGGACTACTCCAAGTGCAGCCTGGAGGCATTTGTCGTAAAACACGTCAAAATATGTTCATTGTTATAAATATACCAACAGTATAGCGTAGAGCGAATTGTGAGATTTGTGATACTAAATACAGAGCAAGCTTTTTCAGGATATTGACGTCACAGATAGATGTCAATGGTGTTGCAAAAATGTCACATCAAAGGAATGTAAAGACACCAAATATATATCACAATGTTATGTCATTTTCAGGCATCTTAGATGAATAATAGAGTTCTGATGAGTTGATCCTAAACTGTTCCTTTGATGGGATTAGGTTGCTTACACTTTTAGGATGACAAAAACAACATAGATGATGTCCCTTGACCAACATGCGGCAACAAGTCTGTGATGTTTTTGAGATGTCATTAACTTTATTTCCCCATACACTTTTGTGTACCAAAGGACGAATGTCATGTTAAGGTCACATGAAGAGGATGTTGAATAAATTTACTTTTGCCATCATTCTATTCCAAGATGTTCATTCCATCCAGTTTTTTGATTCATTCCATCCAGTTTTCTGATTCATTCCATCCAGTTTTCTGATTCATTCCATCCAGTTTTCTGATTCATTCCATCCAGTTTTTGATTCATTCCATCCAGTTTTCTGATTCATTCCATCCAGTTTTTGATTCATTCCATCCAGTTTTTGATTCATTCCATCCAGTTTCTGATTCATTCCATCCAGTTTTTGATTCATTCCATCCAGTTTTTGATTCATTCCATCCAGTTTTTGGAATTTGATGTTCAAACAGGACTGACAACATTGTTGGCTTGTAAGAATCTAATGTCTTCGAATTAAACCGAGGGGATTCTCCTTTGAATAATGATAGACAGGTAGCAGTATTATTTATACTTAGCTCAGCTTTGCTATTTTGGGAAGGAGTTTGATCCGATTGCACACACTAAATTTTAAATTGTCATGTGTTGAATTTTTTTAAAATCTTTTTTCATGAAATGAGAATTGAGGATCTGATAATCTTAGTTTTTAGAAAGGGTTTATTCAATGAAACACTTAGGATAAATTCAGATATTTGAAAAAGCTGACAGCTTCAAAGTTAATAAAATGGTTACAAGTCTGAGTAGTTTCATTTTGTTTATTTTGCAATATTTTGCCAAACCGGCATCATCAGGCAAATAATGGTGCAAATAACCATAAATTCAAATGATAAATTAAAATGGGATGACCAATTAAACGAAATTAAAGAATTAAATCATCAAATATATGAGTGGTTTATAAATCAAAATCCTATACCATTTCACTGTGCTCTAATGTTATACTAGTCTTTCAATAATTCGTGTATTTCTTATGTTCATAGCACACTAGTATTTTTGAAACATGTTCATTTGAGGATTAGAATTAAATACTCTTGTTTAAAGCTAAAACAGGAGTATTTAATCCTATTTTAGCTTTAAACAGGAGTAGTTAATCCTAATCCTCAAATGAACATGTTTCAAAAAGACTAGTGTGCTAT
>JAVSBT010135876.1:3473-13577 GCA_033118115.1 Pharyngocirrus eroticus | reverse complement strand
ATGCTCTTAGATTGAGACCTATCTAGGTACCTTAGAAATATCAAGGATCAACTAAAAAGAAGATGGAGAGACCATGATCGAATATCTATAAATAATAAATCAAAACATGTGTTTGATTTCTAAAACATCATGTTACGCATTATGTGATTCGTCAGAGTTAAGTAGACATTGATTTGATAACTTCTGTTGATGTTATCATTTCCTTTGTGCATGGTTGTAGATTTATTGTGAGATTGCAATTAAGCATCAGTAAAATATCTAAAGAAATAAAGCAAAAATAATAATATAACCTAAAGAAGTTTGACTGCCAAACATAATATACTATAGTACTAATTCACCACTGTGTCATAAGAAACAATAGGAAAACGTCAGTCACTATAGCTGGGATTGAAAATAATATAAAGAACTTGTTTGTAATATGGATATTGAATTCGGGCTTTAGAATTCCTATAGCATTTGATGTAACCTTTACTTTGAAGTAATATAAAAACTATTGTCTTATATCAATTAAGATATACAAGTATGTAGAAATAATTAGAGCAGAAAAAATACAGATGCACTTATCAGAAATTGTATATTATACAGAAAAGAAAACCTCGTTGCAAATTCTAAAAGATAACACTATAAGGAAAAATTGAGTGAAATTTCATAGAATATGTATGGTTGCTTCATCAGATGTGATTTTTATTTTCTTAGTAAATTTCTATAGAACTTTGTATACAATCTCCCAAACTAGCCTGTAACTGAAGCTTTTTTTTCATGGAATTCAATCTAGTCTATGTTGATGAGCATTAATTAGTGAAAGTTTTATCATCCTTCTATTTGATAAGTAAGTCATCATTTAACTTGACAGGCAGAATAGCAAATGGTCAGTACCATGCTCTCCCATGGAATCAAATATCTTAAATGGTCAAGCTACAGGTAGCTATTAAATGGGGCATTTGAAGATCTGACCGATCAGACCGTCCCATTTGATACTAGTTATTTGTTTGAGGGCCTACAGCTGGCTATCTCATTCTTCTAATTAAAGAGACTCTCGTAGTCACTTATACTTCATAAACTTAAGTGCTTTTCTATGAGATAAGTCATTAGAGTTGAAGATCTTTCACGCTCTACATGTGAAATTGATAATCCAGGAAAACCTAGAAATGAAATTTATCTGTTTCTAGGAGGAGCTGTCTAGTCTGATTGCCATTTTTCTTTATTCAATTGCCTCTACAATGACTTGGAGCAGTCTTAAGAAAATTATCTGGCTGAATTCTTAGGTATCAATGCATCATCCCAGATTATCCCTACACCTCTGTTGATGTGGGACTAGCTGTGATCAATGCAAGATGCCATTAGCTACGAAAAGGGCCAAGGAGTTAACTTCTTTTTTTCCCTTGAAAGTCTGATTAAAACTACTCTTGAGAGAAAAATCTTGAAGCAAATTAAAAATCAAAATCTGTCTTGGAACTCCATAAAACATAACATTTAAAGTATAGTTTAATTCTAAAAAATGCATTCTGAACTAGTGTTTTCTCCCCTAGGAAGCCTGATTAAAACTAATCTTGAGAAAAACTTTAAGCAAATATAAAATAAAGAATGTCTTGGCACTCCCAAAATATTATGTGTAGTTTAATTTTCTCAAATTAGGGTTCTGGACTGGTATTTTTTCCCCTTAGAAGTTTCCTTAAAGACTGCTCTTGAGAACATCTCTACAGCAAATCAAAAATCAAAAACTGCCTCAGAAATTGCATAGCAATTGAACCCAATTTTCCACTTACATAGACAACTTGAATAACCTAAAAGAGACCTCTGCAGTAAACAGGGGGTCTTCTGAATGGTCAAATGAAAAGCTCTACTTCTGCCACATTAAGTTTGTATACAACTCCATTGTGGTGAGACACTAGCCTTGAGAAATAAATAGAACTGGTAACATTTCACCACCATATTGACATTGATTACAAAGAAAGACAATGAACCTTGACTTCCGACCCTTCACCCTTTTGAAATTTCAACAATTTGAATAGGACCTGTAGCTATATTAACAGTTAGGTAATTTGTAACAATTTCATCTGTACAATAATACAGAATAGAACCAATTCAGAAAATGTTCGCAGTTTATGAATTATAGATGAATCACTGAGAAAAATGTTACACGGAAATTTTTCGGATGAAATAAAACTTTTATTGTGATATGATGAAACTGATATGAAAAGATTTACCGACAATTTTTTGAATCGCAACTGAAATTACAATTGTGACATCTTTGAAGTGGTCTTTACAAACATGAAAATGAAGAATTATAAAAGAAAGTATCACCTTACTTTTAGTTTTGTTGGTTTTTTATTGCCATATTTTAAATGATAATGACATGAGGCAGGTTGTCTTGCAATAAATCTTAAACTATCATAAAGTTATCAAATGAAGTCATCTATTCTTTGCTGTATGTAAGAAAAGAGCTCAGAAGAAATGTTTATGATTTGAAAAGAATTCAATTGAAGACATAAAATTTGGTTGAAGATTAGTTTTACAGTTAACCTTAATTTATTAACGTTGTAAAAAAAGGCTTAAAAGGGCTTTTGATATAAACTTGTAACAAGTTGAACAAGGATAAATGTTTATTGCAAAAACCTCTGTATTTAAATAATTTTATATGACTTAATCAAAGTTGCAGAATATTGTATATAAAATACAATGGAATTCTAATAGGAAAATTACAAAATACCATATCGGCATATAAGATTTATAATGTTTAAAAAGGTCTATCTATGTGCAAGTAACTCATTAAATTCAAAAAGCCCAATCTAGCAATTTATCTAATTCAGTTCAAAACTACAAATCACATTGCATACAAAACAAAATTCACGTGTAAAAGCTCTGAAATTATTTTCCACACGCTCCTGCCCCTAACACACCCTTCTTTCATAAACACAGGCCTTCCATGGCTAAAAAATGTAAACAGGAAACCCAGAAGCAATCTATAAAATTGACATGATGAAAAGAATCACTCCAACCTTTTTATTGCTCTTTCTTTCTGTTTTGACTTATCTTTACAAATTCAGGCCAAATTGAAACAATGGTGGGTATTGTATATTTAACATTCATACAGATAAGATGGGTATTTTGGTGTTTTTTTCTCAAAAAAAACGCAAAAACATTGTGGGAAATAAATTCTACTGTTCAACTATGAATGTAAATATTAATTATTGTTTGACACTTCACACAGGTTTTAGATAAGTAGTGGGTATCTGCTATGATTTTACACACATGAAAAAAATGACATACAAAAAGAGAAAACTGCATAAAACAGTGGAAACTACATAAAACGTAACTTTTTATGTGGTTAAATTCTAAAAATTGTGCTCAACCCAATCTGGACTGGATGACACTCTGCACCTGTTGACCAAGAATGGACGCGCAACTTTAGGCATGAGTGCAGATCATCATTCACGGATGATACTCAAATCTTTGATATTATATACAAGGAAATAACCACTGACAATAACATATGCTATGAAGATAATAGAGACAACTAAATAAAAGGGGGGACTTCAATGACAAAATTACAGGGATTGAAAAAATGCTCATGCAGTGAACTTCAAGTGTTGTTTTCAAATATAGTTCAAGGATTATGATATTATTGATAGATGCATTTTTATAACTGTCCTTTTACCCTTTGATCATCATCATTAAACTGGTTTACATGTGTCTTATGAAGATTTAAATTTTTAAAAAAAATGATCGAACAGGAGGGGGGTGGGGTGCAAGGGGCACTAAGACACATAATGCAACGGTTAATTCATTGTTACATTTGAGTGACAGATGTAAAAACAATTATGATTTTATTGAATGCCTGCCTTTAACATGTCTTCCATATGTCACAAATATGTATAAAAAGAAAAATAATTTAACCATATTGTAATAAAGAAAGGTGTTTGCAGAAAAACAAAGCTGTAAAATCAACACTTACCTCTTTTCTGCATAAATGAAAAAAGGTCATCTAAGAATTCTCTTCTTTTTGCATCATCTGAGAGTTCATATAACTGAAAAAAGGAGAAAATAATCCATAAGTAAGATACATAAATCAATCAAAAATCAAATTAATTCTTAAATAAATAATACTATTAATTATTGTACAAAATTATGTAATTGTCTCGATCAATATAATCTCAACCTTTTTTTCTTCTAAAAAACATGTAGTTTTGTAATATATCAATTCTTTCTTTTATTGATAAATTACATACATTCTACTTCTGACAAGATTAATTTGTTAAAATAAAAACAACGACTTATTCCCATGGGAACAATCAAGGGCCAAGGGCACTGTTCAATTTTTTAGCATCAAAAGATATCAAAACATTATACATAAGATTCCAGGGGGTTTCTTTCAGTTTTTACATAACCCATGATAAATCAATCTACACTTGGAAAAAAAATCCTCCAGATCTTAAAAGGTACACCAATCTAACGCTGATTTAAATGACAGATCCTGAAACTGTAGTCTCAGACCTGGCGCTGTGGTGGGGGCTATTTTTGACAATTTAGAGTCAAAAGTTTGAAGACGCTGTCAGATGTAAAGACACATTACATCTCATTTTACACTGAACCAGCATGGAGAGCTTTTGATATAAAACAATATTAAAGACTTTTGTTGTCTGTTTTCTTCTTACTTTTGTGGTGAATTAATTCAAGAAGACACACTGCCTTAAAATGACCAATTTCTTGTCATTGGTGTCTCCAAAGTAGACATTAATGCAATTCCTACCCCACATGGTGTATGTCTGATACTCAACAATCAAAAGCAAGTAATCTGTCCAACTTTATTATAATAAGTTGCCTAATGGCATTAGCAGACAGAGGGATTAAAGTTTATATAAAGCAGATGTATCGAATGTGATGCTTTGAGTACTAGATAACTTATAGAACAGATAGGGAAAAAAATGGAAAAAAAATGATACATTATGCACTTATGTTTTCTGATATCATATATCAATTAATGAACTTTATACTAAATATTTATCATATTTCTGCAGACTTAAAAAGTTATAGAAAGTAGGCTCCATGCAAAAGATTCTTACAGACGTCAAGACTGTTTTTTTTGCTTTTAAACATATCCTTTTTTGTTTTCTTCAAATATAATCTCATGACTCAATATTCAAGACTTGACTAAAATCATCATCAAACATTTTTGAATTATGAAAACAATATTTTTGTAACTTATAATTGGAATTTAATATGTTTTCTTAAAAACAGCTGCAGAAAAGAAGAATCTTCTCAAGAAATATTAAGATTTCTTTGACTGGCCTTTTTGAAATTTACTGACAAATGGTGTAAAGTTTTTAATAATGATCTCATAATTCATTCTCTGTCATATTCCATATCTCCCTTTCATCCCAAGGGGCGATCTACTGTGTGATCTTAAACTCAAATGATAACAAGCCATACTGTATGGCCATATGTAGTTGCATGTTAAGAAAGCTTCTGTGGCATATTTCATTCTGTTTGTGGTTATCATTTATTTAGAAAATATTCTTTTCTTAAATATTTTGATGAGTTAATTAAAGCATAATGGCACACTTTTCTGGTATTGTAATATGACATGCAAAGTGTCTTGGATCTAGTGTCCTTTAGTTGTTATGGGGTTCTAAGTTTATTTAGGAAAAGAAACTTTCAATGGATGATTATGAAATGTTTTTATTACACTTTATCACAATACGTTAATGAATTGAAGCCTCTAAATGTAAGTGATCTTTAACATCCAAGTTCCAAAAATGTTGACCATTTATATGAAGAGAAACCAGTCATTCTTTCAACGGTTTCATGCGTGCATTTGAAAAAAAACACACACAAAATATCTGCCTCTTGTCCCTTTTCATGTAGTAACATTTGGTTCATATTTCAAATTCCCTTCTGATGCAAAAAAAGGTCTTTTGTATCTCCGACATGACATATTACATATTTGTTGTTATCCTTGATTTCTATCAGCTGGTTGATCTTGAATGTAGCGTAATATTTCCTACAGTTGACACTAAGAACTTCAAAATCTTGACATCTTCTAAGAAAAAAATCTTTGAAATTAACAACTGTTGCAGATATAATCTATTACTGCATCACAATATCATTTATCATTAAACTGTATAGGTCTTCATGCTATGAAAAAAAAACTACCAGAATCCAATCCAAGCGCCTGCATATAATACCTCCCATTACTTCCATGTATTATGTATCAAATTTAATTTTCACATGGGAACTTCTTATTATATAATTGTTTTACAATTTGATGGTTATTTCAGTCAACCATAAATGGTTTGACATTGTCAGCCTCTTAATCAATATTACGACACTCAAGTGGCCATCGGGTCAAAATAATGCAAAAAAAGGGCAACAGGGAGAACAACCGATGCATGTTATGCAGTTATCCAATTTAATTATTTCATTAGAAGTCATTTCAAAGGGTTCATGTTTAAAATCCATTTATTTATATACAGGATGCTCTTGTGTGTCATATTGAGATTTAAGTATCTCATATTTTTTATTGAATGATTGACATATGGCAGCCAAATGGGTCATATTTTACCAAAAACAGAATGGCAAAATCCTACTGAAGTCAACTTTAAAAATGATAAAGTATTAATCAACATCTCCTATGATAAAAAAATCTTATTCTCACACACATGTATATTTGGCTTATTGATGACGCTGGAAAAAATACATGAAACCATATTTTTATTCCATTTTTGCTTATCAAAAGAGGAATAAGCTGTCATTCAAAATAACATGTGAGTTACAAACAGGTGTGTATTAGCTCAAAGCCGAAAAACAGGCTTCTGAAATCCATCTATTTCACCCCCTGCATTGATTAGATTGTGTTTTGATTCCATCTTATTTCTGGACTTTTTTGTCCATTTTTTTTCACATAAAAAGATAAAGAGTTGAGATTGCTTCCTCTGAGGTCACGATGATTGACCCCACAGTTGTCCAACATATTTTCCGATTGAATGTGAATATTGTTTGACACATGTTTCTCTTGATTATACCTTCTAAGGTTGACATTGATTTAATCCTAACCTTTCTGTCTATAAAGGATTTTTATGTACAAGCTCTGCACTGCAACTTTGTAAAAAAAAAAACTTCAATATGGAACTATTTTAAATACATGTAATGATGATTCAAACCATAGTGGAAATCATACTAAAAATAACATGACAAAGGCTATCAGTTTGTATAAAATACTTTGAGTTTTGATGTCTTTACCAGATTTTAAGACCATATCATGAGAAATGGAGATCTTTCTTCATAAATCACTTGTAGATCTTACAGAATCAGATCATTAATGACTTCAACATTTTACATTTTTTCTATTTTTTTTGACAAATACAATGATTCCATCCAAATGTGAGAATTCCTGGTATGAAGATAGCTTCAATATGACATTTTTTAAATATAAAAGAAAAGTTCTTTTTTTTACTGCAATGTGCGAAATTTATGAACAGAAGTCCTACTAAAAATGATTCTCAAATTTCAAACTACATTTTTACCAATATTTTCATATTTATAATCCATGAAGAGCTGAGAGTTTGACATAGTATCGCAGAATAAAAACAATTCCAAAAAAAAAAAAAAAAGAGAAACAATTTTTCTTGAAAATGCTTAGATCCTTACTGACAACTCCCTCACTAAAAAAATTGATCTCCAAGAGATCATAATGTAAGTCTTCAGAATTGTTTTTATTCAACACGAAATTTATGAGAAATTAGATTCATTAAGCCTGACCCTGATCTCCGCCACAAGTCCCCACCATAAGTAATGTGGCAGTGTTTTTTTAATGAAAACCATGAAGCCTTAATCAAGTTCTTTTTACGACTCTACATTATGACTCCATCTTGTTGCCAATCCTTTATCATTTGACTTGTCTTGTGGGATGCAACTCTTTCATGAAATCAACTTCTAAATGATGACATAGCATGATGAGGAATAATGAACATTTGTAAAAGATGATGTTTATTATGTGCTTCCACAGAATGATTTGGACGAGATCAAGATGTTTTGTTCCAGTACATCATATCCCTAAATAACATTTGCCATGTTCTTCTAACAAGTAGTCCTACCTATGGAAGGTTGACATGCAATGGGGAAAAAAAGTCATTTGGAGAAATTTTGCCATATACTATCAGATACCAGGGTACAAATTCAGGGTGCGAAGTATTTTTATTTGATCAGGGGGAACTGTATGGCATAATATACTTTATTAAGGGGGGAAAAATATCAGAATTTGAAATGTACGCAGTTGTACCTCCCCTATTTATAAAAAGTTGGGTGGTCCATTAGAATTTTTCAAATCCTTATAGTTTCCATGCTATGCAAGCCCCTGCATCGCAATTTCCCTTCCAATGTGAAATAATTCAAGGGATTACTTATCTTATAGACCTAATACAATTTTTTATGAAATGGGTGAACTAACAACAGATCATAAAAGAGGTGACTTCATAACTATACAGAATATTGAACATTTTATAATCCCCCCCCCCCCCAACTCTAGGAATTTTACGAGCGGAGACATATCAAATGCTACTCCCACTTAAATACTAAAATAAGATATTATTAACCACATAATTCATCATTATTATACATTCTAAAATTTCAAAAAAAATAACCAAATTATTGGGTATCACAGACATCTCCATTAATATGTTAATATTCTATTTATCATAATACTGAGAAAAACCTTTTCTGAATATCAAATTGAAAGTTGATATCACCAAATTTAAATGCCTTATTTTGATAGTCAAGCCATTGATTCAAATATATATGATGATATGTCACAGTAACATGTATTTATTTACCATAAGATTTCATTAAATGGAGTCACAAAACTATACACAAGGTCTAAAATGAGGGCAAAATCATATATACAAGTAAAAGGGGTTACAATAAATTGTGAATAATCTTGATATCAAAATGATTTATTATGAAATTTTACATTTTAGATAACAGAAGGTAGTAATCAATTTGAAATATGATACGCTACTGTTCAGAAGTTTTGATCAAAACGCAAGATACAAAAGAAATTAAATACATAGGTAAAATCCCAGAGAGTGCATGATTTATAGTTTATATCTAAAGCAAAGCATGTTTATTAAACACTTTTTTACATGGTAATCGAATATACATAAGGAGCCTATTGTATGAGGATGACATATTTCATCCAAAACGTTATCATTATTGCTCATATAAAGACAACATTAAATACATTATTCTTATTCATGAAAAATAAGATAAAAATTAAGATATTAATCATGTACTGATATTGATCTCTATGGTTTGATGCTTTTTTTTAAACTTATCATAAAACTATTTACCTAAATCATAATACTTCTGACATGTATGGAACAATGATCTTCACTTTAATAGAGATTGTGTTTTTATACATAAAACTGTTAGAAAAAAAGGTATGTTTACTTATGTTGGTGATATTTTGTGGTAAACTGGTGTCAACATTGGATTAAGTAGTACTAATGCATCACTATTTTATGTTGCCAATTACCACTATTCAACACTTTGATGAAAAAGAACAATTATAATTAGTTTTGTATTGACACCACTAAATTTAGTGTTGATGTCATTTTATCACTAAATATCACTAATAACACTAAACATCATCTGGGTCTTTTTTTCTAATGGTGTAAACACAGTATTATGGTATAATTAACCTATTTTCTATTGCAAAGCTAGGCATTGCATTGGTTTATCAAAGACAAAAATCTAACCCTTGACGTAAATTGTATAGTGGACAAAACATCATAATTGACCCATACAACAATTCATAGAGAACTAAAGTGAAAATAAGACCCCACAACAAACATATATACAAGTGTACAGAAATTCCATCTGAATAAAAAGCATTAAATGTAGCAAAAGATTACAAAGATTTCCCTATACAATGTTCAGCCTTTCAAACAACCAATGTGTTTGTTTATAGGGTTTTTTTTAAGAGAAGGGAGCATGGTACAGTGGTGTTATCAAACATCACAACAATATAATATTATATACATTTGAATGAAATGATAAATCGAGTGGCAAAAAAATGAATTTTAATCATAAGATAACATTATGATATTT
>JAVSBT010135765.1:0-14807 GCA_033118115.1 Pharyngocirrus eroticus | reverse complement strand
TTTCTATTTGAAACAATTTGCATTTTAGTGGCAGTAGAGGTGTCACCTAGTGTCATTTTACTCAGACCCTCCCATTGTTAAATGATCAAATTTTTAATAAAAACTATCACTTCTTACCGTTTTGATCTGCAAGATCATCATCCACTCCTATGCCATCTGGTAGGTAGCGCCATTGAAAGATGGCATGATCTGCACCACCAGTTGTAAGAACTCGTTGTTTATCTGCTGAAAAGCGACAATTTGTCACATGGGCTGAATGGCCAACATACTTTCTGTATTTAGCACCTAAAAATCAACCACAGATGAAAGGAAAGGATAAATTTTCATGACAATCAAATAGATTCTATCAAAATAACATAATCATCCCTATTTTATCAAGTATACATCATACAACATAATCATCCATATCCAACTTTAAAAAATCATCTGGAAAAATTAAATTTCATATGGCCCTTAAACTTAGCAAAAACATCAATCTTAGTCTTTGGTGGATCTCTTCACTCACCTTTCTTTAAACTTGGAAATCTGAGAAGTTTGACTAGACCAAAATCATCTCCGGTGACAATGACTTCTCCCCCAAAGTAAGCATCTGTGGCATTGATGTCATTGGTATCTGTGTACTTTTCCCATATTCCATTAACTTCTGCTCCTAAAACACCAGTCCAGGAAAACCAACGAATGTTTCTCAATTCTTCTTTACTTGTCACTTGTTTTCCAGCTGTATTGAATAAAATAACACATAGTAATTTTTCAAAAAATTAATCTCAGAAATTATATTCTAATATTATACTACGACACAAATGTTCAATATAATCAGTGCATGGCAATGAAATATGTATAATTATGCTCCTGGGGAGTCTTTTTAAATTTTGATTGTGAGAAAACGTTCTAATGAAGTTTATTTCATAAGCAATATGTTTATGTCTAATTTTCATCAAGTTTTGTGGAATTAAAAGGTTAGAGCACCAGAGAAATCAGTCGCAAACATATCAGCAATGAGCAGTGAATATCAGTCAACAATAACTTAATCTTCTAACTTAAAAAGAATTCAGGGGGAAAAAATCCAGTAAGTTTCTTTGCTGTTCCTTATTCAAACATACCTGGCATTTTATAACACAACCTTTCTGCTGCTCCACTGTTTGTTTGTAGATATTTACTATCCTCTGACCAATCCAAATGAGTAACAAAACTTGAGTTGCCTGAGCACTGCCCTACTTTTTTATATCTCTGCGCCACAGAGTAGATGTCTACAAAATTATCATTGGATCCCACTGCAAGGTACTGTCCATCTGGGGAATATTTCATCTCATGTATAACTTCTTTCCTGTCCTTAATGTGAACTTGTTCTGATAAATCTCTAAACAAACGACAAACAAAAACAATAACAATTGTTTTCCATTCACATTGTCATTCATTTCACTTAAATAAATCACTGATAATTGCCAATTATACTTTTCCTAAAAACAATGTCAGATATTTTTCCTAGGGCAGCATGAATCTCTATATGTAATATCCACTATTACCCAACTTGGGGGCAGACACATGCAATGTATGATATGTTTTTATTTTTGATACTAATGTTACATTTTTTACAGATTTCTAGTAACTTTTTACTGAATGGAACATTAAATTGGAACGGAACTTTAAATATTCTCTAAAACGGAAGATCTACCTCCGGTTTGCTTAGCTTAAATCACACAGGATATTAAGAGACATGCCAATATTTAGATAAATATATATTCATTAACTTTGTGGATAATTTTCTTCTGAATGATAAAAGAAATAGGATTTTATTTTGCATTTTTCTTACTTAGTACGCAGCACCATAAAAGAACCATCCATCATTCCCACAGCAAGAGAGGCACCATCGGCATTGAAGGCACAAGATCTGATTGGCTGCTCTAGGCTGGATCTACTCAACAGCACCGTCCCCTGCATGTTCCAGAGTCTGGATAAAGGAATTCAAAAGTGGTTCTTAATAATCCAATAAAATCAATCTTAATCTAGATCTCAACTACAAGAAGTCAACTGCATGTTAAAACACAGACACATCATATCTGACAACAATCAGATAGTGAATGATGGAAAATTCTACAAAAAAATGCTCTATGTACCTGACTGTGCAGTCATCACTCCCTGTTGCAAATATAGGTTTCTTTGGATGTGAAGCTAAGGCCCACATTTCTCCTTCAGCGTGGCCCATAATAAGACACTTTGGTTTTTCTCTGTCAGACACTGCAATCTCAAAGACTTCAGAGTCTTGTGTTCCAACCAGAACTCGATCTCCCCTCCAGCATACACTTCTCACACACAAACCTTAAATGAGAAGTTGAACAATGAAGGCGAAGACTTATGTTTTTGGATACTTTAGATATATGATATTCATCTGAGGAAAACGATTTGATGAATAGAAGCAAGTCATCAATTTATGAGAACATTAGCTCATTATTGTTTTCATGATTTGATTAAAAGTCTTATAGACCAAGGGACCAGCCATTGTTTCCCCAATATAAAGTATATGCAGATCCCTTAGAAATGTTGAGATTTTAAGAGTTTTTTTTAAAAATCATGCAAGCAGGTCCCTCTTACAAAAAAAGGTAAATTGATCTGTGTACATGTAAACAAAAGCTCGTCAATTGATTTACGTTAATGTTATTGCTTATTTTTACCTTTGTATCCGTCTTGTGATTTTGTTAAATCCACTTTGGTTATTTGTTTAAAGTCTTGGTCCCATAATCCCACACAACCATCTTTGCTTCCTGTTGCATAACCCTCATCATTCATATCTAGAGTATATATGCTTCCCTGATTACAAAAAAATAATAAAATAACTGCATGAAATTTCTGACTTAGCAAAATTTCTATGAATAGTATTCTGATAATCTTTTCTCTTGGATTTTTCTTCTATTCAGCAGATTAAAAGTCCAACGAAAAGCTTAGTGTTAAATAAAGGATTATAGATTTCTTTGGGTCTTATTTGGAGCTTATATTTGAGAAAATTTACTACTATACCATGTAAACAAAAAGTCAGTGAGACAACATCTCTTTTGTAATTTCTGGCACAAAATGTTATCCATTGAAAGGGAATACATTAATGACTGAAAAGCGATAAGTTCATTTCTGTTTCAGAATTAGCATTTCAGTTAGCAAATGCTCTACCAACTGACCACTAACCACAACAATATCATGCTTAGAAATTAAAGTCAAATCACACTTACTTCATGAGCTCCCTGAATAACTCTTAAAAGATTATTTCCTTTCCACACATAGATATCCCCATTCAAGGTCCCAGAATAGGTGATATCTTCAGGTGCAAAAGCAAGACACAACATGGTTTGGATTTCCCCTACTTTACCAAAGACTCCCTTTTTTGCATTCAATGCATTTCCACACAAACTCCAGAATTTGATGTGTTTAACTCCACAGCTAACTATTGCGTTATCTTTAAAAGGATGGAATTGAACGTCAAACACCTGAAAGAATAAGATATATGAAATCTTCATGAGCTACAACCACATTGGAATGATTAGGATATAAATATAAATTGGGTCTATTGCTTGAGGTCCTTTATTTGAGGTGGTCTCTACATGAGGTTTGTCTTTAGAAAACTGTTTGTGGAAAATATTAATTCAAAACCATAGCAAAGAAATATTGCAAAGTTCTATTCTATGATTGTATCTTGTTTTCAATATTATTCCATAGATTTTGAGAAAGAAATAAGTCAATTATATCAACAATAAAAAAGATCTAATGGTATGATTATGAAAGCGTTATGAATTATTGAATAGCTTCGAGCAACCAAGCATTAATTCTAACACAATAAATCAAATGTTGTGTTATGGGACTAGATTCATGCCTTTATATCCCTATTTGTTTCTGAAACCAAACGCTAACAACTCACTCTGTCAGAATGTCCCCTGACTGTGGAGAGGATTTTTCCTTTTCTCCAATCCCATACATTGATGGTAGCATGCTGATCAAGGCCAACTGATACAAGTCTCTGCAATTTGAAGAAAATACGATTCATTTCTGAGACCAAATACCAAATATGCCATTTCAAAAATGTTACTTGTATATCCGTTTTGAAGAAGTCAATGTATTAAAATGAAACTTTCTCAGTAGCTGCGTTAATCAAAATGTCATTTTCTCTTCCCTCATGAAATTCTTTGAAAAATTAAGGTAAAATTTAAGGATTTGAGCAAAACAACAGAGTGTAGGAAAAAATAAATGAAGTTTCCTTACATGTCCATCTTTGTCGAAAGAAAGAGCAGATACACCTTGTTTGTGGCCATCTTTGAGAATGGATACAGTTTGCACATTGAGGCTATCCCATACGCAGATGTAAGGATCTTTTCCAACTTGTCCTGTTGCAACAAGCATCTTCTCTGGATGCAGAGCCAAGCTGGAAATAAACATTAAGTATTTGGTGATTAAATGATTTGATTGTTTCTTATCTAAATTGCACAGGGATTTAAATTGGCTTTCTTTCTTTTTTTGTGGTAATTAACATAATCAGAAATAATACGAATAGAGATCTGATTTTTGCAAAGAATATTAATATTTCATTCATCTATGCTTGGAGGTATTTCAAGGAACATTTAATTATTGGTGTGACTTAAAATACAATTAGTTATGGTGTATAATATCATTATGGTGTACAGGTAGATACTTTGTATTAATGAAAAGGTATGTCATAAACATGCATAATGATAAAAACATAATAATAGAGATAGCTTTATGGAAATTAAGGGGGACGCGGGACTAATTGCATTTTTTGACATGCACAAGAATATGCCCCAAATATTCATTTGTTATAAAAAAATAATGCTAAAAGGGTATATATTTATCAAACTGTGGCTGAGAATGTCCATAATAAGGCTTAAAGCAATCAGACCCTACATGATCATGAATACAATGCAAAACAATTTTATCTAAACATTATGGTAGAGTTTATACGTATTGAGATATCCAAATGCATTACTAGTATTGGATATTGGCAGAAAAAAACCAAAGAATAGATAACAAAATATTAGCAAGATTGAATAGCATGGTATGACATGCTGAAAATACAGCTGTCAACATGTCTATGCACGTTAGTACTGCAGTCTACAGGCACTAGCTATCACTTATTCATTATATTGTATGCCTTTGACAAATATTTTGTAAACCAGGGTCCAGTCTTTACCTGCATATTGTTAGCAAGATAAAAAGTGTAAAAAAGCTTCAAAATTCAACTACCTGATAATATCATCATCATGACCTAGGAAAAACTTCTGTCGGTGTTCTCTAACATTGTATACAACACCTACACCGGCAACAAAAAATACAACTTCTTTGGATGCAGTGTAGTAAAGGTTGTTTCGGCATTGATGGCCTCTATATCCATATACCCACTCCAAACGAAGCTGAGATTTAGGAGCAGTTTTCTCCCCCATTGCTCAACTGTTTGCAAAAGGCCCCGATTAATCTAATATCAAATTCCTCTAATAGTAAACAGATATCAGCAGGTACGACTGTCAACCATCTTGACTACCGCCAACTATTTGTATCATGTGATATCGTTGTAGCCAATCAACATTCAGAAGTTTTAGTTTTGTTATGGTTTCAACATGGCTGCCTCCATTGATCCTTTTATTTTCGCTCACTAGCTGTCAAGATGCCTCTCCCACTTCAAAACAAAGACAGGAGTAGGGAGAAACAAAAAGCACTGATCAATATAATTTTTACTTTGTGAAAAATATAACCTTTGTCAGGACAAAAAATTATTCAATTACTTTAAATGTATAAATTATTTTCTTTGAATGATTTATAACATAAACAATACAAGGACCGTGTTAAATGATGTCTTTTTTATTAAAAGGTATAGTTTCACACTTGGCAAATTACATTATAGACAATTATTTTTTTCTTTACTTTTTACTTTCAACAGGAGTACAAAAACATAAGAATATGTGGATTCCAATTTGTAGAGTGCAAGACCATCAATGATTACCTTGTACAATTGTACTTTTCAGTTACCAAATCATAAATGCAAAATTACATAAAGGATACCACATCTTACTTTTTGTTTTATTACTTTTTTGAAATTATTTTTTATAGCTTACTTTTTATAATTTTACTCAAACATAAAGTTTAACACAACATCTACCTTCTATCCACTTGTTTTCTTCACATGGAATGTTATTACCATTTGATTAAAGCAAAAGTACAAACACACTCTCATAAAACATTGATACTGAATTACTTACTTAATGCAAAATGGCCACACAAATTACCCCAAATGAAAACACAACCTATCAAAACTTAATACAAATTACATTTGAAATATCTTTTAGGTTTATACAAAAAGTGAAAAGGTATAAACGTTTTGGAAAATACTGTAGAAAATTCTTCTTTCAATAGGCTATTGGGTACTATCACAGATTTGTTTAATTTTTTGTCATAAAAATACAATGAAAATGACATCAACACTTCTTTTCAACAAAGATAAATCATATACAAGAAATTTGGTGTATATAATAAATAATTTAAAATCTTTTAAAGAATCTCTTACTGATTAAAATGTACCACAAAAGTAGACAATTGTGTCTTAAATTGTTTTGGGAAATTTCTAGCAAATTTTTGAGTCTAATGTTTGACTTTAAAAATCATCTGAAAAGATTTCTTTCCCTTTTGATATGATGTTTTATTTGCAATTTATATCGATTTTGTCATATCTATTTAATCACTGATTGCATCATTTGTGATATATTTAGAATTTTATTTACTCTGATATCAATCCCCAAGACAAATCTCCGAAGCAATTAGTACTATTCTTGTCGTAGGGATCTTCATCTATGACAAAAAATATCAATTCATAAAAATTTCAGTTACATTGTCTAGAAAGGGAATATATATCATATACAGACACATGTCGTTTGAAAGGTCTAATTGATACACAGACATGTTTAGAAAAATCTTTTCACATGACTTTTAAATAATCGTTTCAAGAAACATATTGATGCATTTTCTTGTAAAGCACAACTTAGAAATAAAGTCACATGAATGGATTATATTATCAAGATATACTTTGATATCTTACAGTATCTTTGAAAGACAGGAGGTTTTTACAGTCAAACATTCTCTACATGAATTGAATTTATACAAATGCTGTTTTAACCCACAGCTTAATCATGAAATATTTGATGAATGATGTAACAGAGATGGTTAATTGCATTGTTCCAATAGTTATAGGGATAAAAAAAATAACAGTTTAAAGGACTCATTTACAAGATATTTGTTCTAGAGTTCTGTATGAACTTCATGCGGAGTATATTTTTTTGCATTTTCAATGCCTGTTTTTAAGAATCTAGAGTAGGCAGCACTGGATGGATCACTGAATCTGCAATAATAAGTTCATATCATGTTTTAATTCCCTTCAATTGAATTTGTAAAACATATGGCCAAAGTGGATCATATTAGAAATTTCAGCATTTTGTTTTCATACTCTACGGTTTTTAAAAAGCTTTTTCTTATACAGAGGTCAGACCAGAAATACTCCATTTATGTAAAAAAAAAAGCCGTAACAATCCTACTTACGCATCTCCAATACTCTCAAGGAGAGTGGCATCAGAATTCCCTGCATCTAGAAAGTTGTTTGCATTCACAGCATGAACTATGGTGCCATTAGGAAGGCTAACCATCATCATCACTGGGAATTCGTAAGCCTCGAGTTGAAGTTTGGCAATCTTAGCCATCTCTGGTTGATGTTGAGTTTTCTCCATCTCCTGGTAGTAATGAATACACAAGTTAATCAATAAGAGAAATATCACACAAAAAAATTACAACAATGATTTTGTAGAAATTTTTACACTGGTATTATGAATTAAAGACATATCAGTTCTAAAACATGTGTAAAGGGGGCTCATACCTTCAAATCAACCACAAGTGACCAAGAACTCACAAACTTCTCATTCAAAAGGTTTACAATGGGCGAACTCTCGAGAGCCGTCTCTCGAAGGGTCCGCCCCGAACCTCAGCAACTCTGATCATCTAGTGCACCCCAAAGTAATATAGAGTGCACTAGTTTCTCTTCAGCATGGGCTTTTGAAAATGCTTCCCCAATCTCAAAATACTGGACCTTTAAATAGAAGAAAAAAGGGTTGTGGGAATGTTCTTCATTGATATAAGTGATAATAAGACAGAGCATTGGCAAATATGAAGTACTCTTGACATAACTTTGAAGCCAAATATTTTGCACACAACAATAGAAATTGAAGTCTATAAAGATCTGTTTTAGTTTCATTGCATGACATACCTTTTTAAATGGATACATTTTTACTTCTAAAACTCTATTAGCTTCTTCTACACTAATTTCTTCAATCCATTCCATTTCTCTAATGGCGTCATCATAATCTTCAGGCCGTTCGATGTACTTGTCCCTCAAATCGATACCTTCTAGGACAGCAGGTTCAGACCATCTATTGGCCTTCAACTCCATCTTCGGGAGAAAACCAATATCTACTTCCATGTTCTCACTTTCTCTTGGACCATTTAACCATTCCATGTCTGAAGCAATCAAAAGAGAAAAAGATTTACATGAAAATATCAAACAAAAATTCATTTATGGTTATGGCAATAAAAATTAACATCAAAAAAACTACAGAACTAGATATCAGATTGATTACTAGATGAAAAAAAAATGCTATCAATTTTAAATTAAAGATTCAAAATCAAGAATTAAGAGATAGCCAATTGCTGCAAAAGTAACATTATTTCAGCATTGATGGAAGTATTTAATTCCATGTTTAAGTCAGGAAACAATATGAAATTAAATGCAGTCACGGGTGACATTTACATGCAGCTTTGAAAAACCAGATTAAAAGAATCAATTATTTCCCATTGATTGGGAAAGATCAATGAGAAATCAACATCTGACAGTGATTGGCAGTTTGGCATTTTTAAAGATACAGACTTCAGATAGAACAGAAGTACTGTCTGTTGCCACGAAACACTATTCTTTCAATTCATTTGTACCAAATACTAAATCAACTTTCATGCTTTTTTCTGCCTCACTTTTGACAACAGACATTTATCATGTTAGCATTCAAGTAGGATTTTGAAATGTAATTACTTTTGATGAAGATTAGTGATGGATATCGGCTTATAATTCCCAGACAGTTCAAGTTGATGCAATTATGTCATTTCTGCATGGAATCAAATCATTATTGGAAAAAAATCAATATTTCTGTCTGACATCTTTACACTTGTACTTCACAAAGTACACTGAATACTCTGCTAGAAGAATCTATTGTATTCTTTTTTTAAATATCAGAAATATCAATCCCAACAGGCCTGCATGGCATCACTCTATCGAAAGACACCGGCTTTAATTTTTTATCTTTTAAACTTTTTATTATCTATTATCATTTATGAAAAAACAAGAATCTGCCTGTCTTTTCCCAATTAATCAAGTCAACTCTTTATTTTTTATCAACTCATTACTTACCTATGTTAAGTTTCTTATCGTTAGGAACATAAAGATGAAAGTGTATCACTTTCTTTCCATCTCTACTCATGATCAGATTACCAGCAAACTGACCAGGGGTGAACCAAAATGGATAGAAAGGGGGTTCATTGAGCTGGTATTCGGCATGAATTCTGAAAAAGATTGCAAAGCCTACATAAAGACATTTAAGACCAGGGTTGAGTTAAAGTGGGCAGTTTTTAATGGGTTGAGCTTTTTGTTTTAAACTCTATCAACATGTTTCTCTATATTTCACCTAAAACTGTACAGTACCATACACTTGAAATGGACCACCATAATTACTTAATATTATAAAATTGGGAAATTGAGGATGTAAAATATGGAGTTTTATTCTATCTTAAACAATCAAAAAACCAACACCTTAACAAACAAGAACATACCATTAAATAAGAAATGGTATAACACACAAAAAATCAAAGTTTATATCTATTCTGTGCTATCTATATCATTGTATACCTAATTGAACTTCCCCTTTTTCTATCAATTTTGGTTAACAAAACCTGTTCAAAGTACAAAAAGAATGCAAATGCTACAAAATTCTCCAATCACAATCCACTGACAGTTGTTTGGAATTTTGTAACATTTCCTTACAATTAACACCTAATAAGTGACACACTTCAACCAACCTCATGTCATTTGATCTGAACTTTTTATGACCATTTAACAACTTTACCAACATTTTCTTTTTCAAACATTTGTCAACCTCTTAAGTTAGTCTGCCAGTTGGTAAAGACATTTAATGATTTGGTTGGAATTGCGTACCTTAGGTCAAGTGGATGGAGTGACCTTTTTGAACTTGTCTGTACATTGTTTTAAAAAAGAAGACAAGTGAAATTTCCCATGTAGAAAATAAGTATACTATAATGGTAAACCAACAAGTTATTCACAGTTTTTTTCACATATTGGAAATTCTTAAGTACAAAAACCAATCTTGATACTTATTTCATAGCAATAAAATACCTATCCAAAAAGTGTTTACTGCAATTAAATAATAATAATTCTATTCAGCAGGTGTACTAAGTTTCATCAGTCATGTTAGCAGAATACAATATTTGTTTTTGGCTGTGTCATAATAAACCACATAACAAATGATTTTTGTGTTTGTACACTGTGCAGAAACCATGTAATGTATTGATGTCTTCTCTAAACAATAATGCATACATCATCATGCCTCTTTTAAATGACCCAAGTAATGGAAAGACTAACTTACCTAAATGAAACATCAACAAAATGTTCATTATAAGCACGAACACATGCCACACTTCCTTGTGGAGCAAACCTTGATGAAATGAATGGTCTGGAATGAAACATGGCCAATAGTTGATGTATGGTGATTTCCACATCATTGACAAGTTTTGGGGGGTAGTATCTATTGCTTGATAGAGTCTGGTACCCAAATTTACTGGACGATTCTATAATGTAATATGGGTTTCCAACTTTCTCCATTTGATGTTTTAATGGAAGAAAATTCTTAAATTGTCTTGCTGCAAAATTTTTATGTGGATGTACTGGCTCTTTCCAGGACTTTAGACCCCGAAGTGAATCCAACGAGCCAATCTGGAAAAACAAATTATCAGTTTTAGTCATTTTACCACAAACCATTATCAAAAAAGAATGTATGTATCCTGGAATTCCCGTCCTAAGAAAGTTTAAACTGAACTATTTTTTATTCAAAATTTGTGTTTATTTCTATTTTTTGACTTACCAGTGGATCAACTTCCTTCGTCATTGTACTCTGGTCTAGTGGTGAAAAAGAGGACTCTAGGGTTAGAATTTCATCCCATTCTTCTAAGGTTACATTGTATTCATGGCCCTTCTGTTCATAAAACATAAAGTTAAAGCAAAATCACATTCACAACCCATAACTCAATGACATATATATATATATGGAACAGACGGTCAAAGTGTAACTATTAACACAACTGCAGCTGTTTATCATGTTAAATGCTAACTACTTCTAGCTTTATTTCCATTCATTTGTCAAACAAAAGGGGACTGATCATCATGATCTAAATAGGTAAAACGAAATTAAAAAAAACTTATATGAATTCAAAATGAGACATTTCATGTGAAATTTACTTCAGCTCCAAAATATATGTTGATGATCAATTGAAAATAAGAGGAACTGGTAAAATAAATGTAAAATGAACACACATCCAAAAGAAGTTGACAAAAAAAGCTTTTTTTAATAGAATCATCTGTGCATATGGGCTACGTATGAATAAAAATGCTTTGGAGACATCCTTGCATGCTTGAATACACATAAAATACAAAGACCTGTATACACTAAAATAAGGTCCTTCAAAGTCTATACTATTATGTACTGTACTATAATTTCTTAGAATTATTTCAGAATCTTTTTCTTTGAAAGTTTAACTACTATGATCTATAAGGAAATCTAGTGAGAGTATCTTGGAAATTTTGCTACAAGGAAGCTATATTAGGATGGCAGCATTGACGCATTTGAAAGAATCTGTAATATTTTATTTGATATTCGCTAAAAACTTTGATATGTATAAATAGGCATTATAGTGTCTGCTTGGCACCAATAAGGAAGTTTGGTGAACAGCTAGTACATGTATAATCTAACAAAAACACAAAAGGGCAATCGGCAGGTACTCTCTGATAAAGACACATCATCCTCATTGGTTATGCTAGTAATCTAGTGTGTCTACATGCAGGAAGACATGTACACACTGTCTTCAACATTTATGCTTGAAAAATGATATGTTGCACAAAGAAAAGGAAGGTTTTTTTATGTAGTCATATACAAGTACAAAGGCATATATCAAAATTCATGACAGTCTGTAGAAACATTATTTGTGAAGGCTACTATTGCTAGCATTGCAAAACACCCTTTCCCTTTTTTTCTATATAGCCTAGGAAGTTTGATATGATGTTTATTTTTTTCTGGTGTTTATTTCACTTTCATTTTTAACTTGTTAAACATAATTTTTCAACTTATAACTGATACAGTAAACCTAGGCTAGAGTATCAAAAAAATCAGAAACAGGGTGTCATTATTTTTTAATACGGACAAACATCACACTATCTACAATAGTGACTGACCTACCCACCGGTCCCACCCCTATCACAACTCTACAATAGCGACTGACTTACCCACCCCCTCTATAATATTAAAACAACATTTTTAATCTGTAAAACTAAAAGTAAACACAGCTGTTGACATTGTCACTGTTGTAATCAAAATAAGTTGTATATGTCATTATGTTTACAGCACTGTTTACAAGAGAACCAAGTTAATTTTATTGTTGTTGTGTTTGTTCACTTTCCACAAATCACTTCCAAATTGTGTTTTAGAGGAGTTACATTTGGTAAATGTACTTACTGTTGTGTTGGAGTTTGCATCAAGAAGGATGTGAGATAGGGGTTCGAACTCCTCTATTGACAAAAACCCATCATCGTCCCTGTCATGTTGTCTGAAGAGCTTCACACCCTCAACACCCATATCTTCCATAAGTTCTGGATCGATATCGAACCTTGGTGAATATATTCCAATGATATATTCTGTTATTACCCATACTGTTCCTACGAACAGTAAGATTCCAATCAGCCATGCCAACCACTTCGGGATGTTACAGGTTATGCCTTTTTTTCTAGGTTCCAAGTTGACTTGGACCCCAACATCTGCCTTTGTCTTTGATCGTCCACCATCAGGTGGTTCCGTCTGTTTCTTTGGCATATCTGCAGAAACAGCTATGCTTTTGACAAACTATGTGTCACTCAATCAAACCATAGTAGTATCAATACTTCCTGGTCAACGACTACACAAAGCTACCAAAATTGTGAGCATGTAATGATGTATGAGCATTTATATACATCTTATAAAGAAAGACTATTTTGCGGACAAATATAATTGATTTGATTTGAATTTTTTCATTGAAACTACTTAGAACATAAACCACACATTGAAATTTTAATCAAATATTTCTATATATTTTAATGATCATCATTCATCCTCTTAAAAATACGTATAAACATTATTTTAACAAGCACTAAACATGTTCTTTCCGCAAGCTAGTAGAATCCTCTCTCAATAGAATGGGGGAGGGGTAAACCCTCTTTCGTTTATAAACATAAACACATTATCAATACTTATAGTCGTGAAATACAATTTCAATTAAATAAGCTAAAAAGTAGATTTCCGTAAATTTGCAACATCGTTAGATTATGTTCTGGATGTATGTTTATGGACATATTTTCATACTACACGACACACTTCCGTAATGTTTCCTAGGTGAAAACAATATGGTGGTTGAGATATTTCTCTTCTGAGTTAAAACTGCACAAGTCTTTTGGATTACTTTTTTATTTTGATGGATAACATTTGGAACTAAGAGTGATTATTAAAATGTCCAAAACAGCAATCAAGGAGAGTCAGGTTGGCATTAAATTAAACTTATTTCACTGATTTAGTTAACAGATCAATAATTATTATTGATTGAATCAAATCGATTGAAGACATAATAATAATTTTCTTATATACATGTATCAGAATTAATTCGTCTTCATTATCATTGATTCATTTTAACTATCATTGTTGTAATTGTTCTTCTTACCATATTATTATTATTATCATTATCATTTTTATTATTACTAATATAATAATAATTATTATCATTATTGTTATTATTATTATTATCATAATTTATATAATTACCACTGTTGTTGCTATTATAATTGATATTAATATAATCATTATTCTCCTCATCATAATGTTGTTGTTAATGTTATCATCAGGAATTTGTCAGATATCTGGTTAATTAAATGCAGAGGTATTTTTCTTTTAGTTATGCTAAGTTCACACCGACGCCGAATTGATGGCGCTTTAAATCGGCAAGCAAAGCGGCGGCAAAGCGTAACACAGCTTAATTAAAGCGTAAAGACTGCAATCGAGCGTGAGCAATTCGGGACATTCGGCAAGAGCGCCCAAAATGTTTAAACTGTTTAAAAATTTGAGGCGATCTGTCCCGAATTGCGTAAATCGGGGAGAACGTATCAAAGCGTCACAGAGCTTATCAAAGCTTTGCTCAAAGTGTAGGAAAGCCTAACAGAGTTTGGTTCAAAGCGGCGACCCCACTTTGTACGCTCTGCCACGCTTTGTAAAGATGTCTCAAGATTTGATAAGATCTGGCATCAAGACTTGACACGCTTTCACACGCTTTCACCAAGGATTGACAAGTTTTCCCGAGCTTTCACCAAGGATCGATCCGACTTTCCACGCTTTCATCAAGTATTGACACGCTTTGTCAGGCTCTGT
>JAVSBT010135654.1:0-14812 GCA_033118115.1 Pharyngocirrus eroticus | reverse complement strand
AAGATTTTAGCCATTTTCTTAATAATCATGTTTACGGGTCCCTCTGAGGAAAAAAAGTAAATCGACCCCTGGACTTAGAGTGGGACTCAAACCCATGACCTTAGGATAATGGTTAACTGTTCCTACTATACTAAAAGAGGTTGATAAGTTTTACTATAAATACATGAGAAACGAGTAATCAATTTTGGTCTTTAGATTATTTTTTATTATCATTTGCATCAAAATAAGTCTCCATTACTTTTGCTTTATTTCTGCTTGCTTCAAACAATGGACATTAATTCAATATTCCTTACTATCTGAACTTAAAACAAAAGAAGAAGAAAAAGACATAAGAGCAATTCCAAAGCCAATCTATCCTCAGGAGTACAAGATTTTATCTTTACACTGATCTTAGAGTAATTGAAATACTCTAATCTGTGAACAATTATCTCAGATACTTGGCTAAGAAATTGAATTGAGAGTGATAAATAAGCAATTTCCCCTGATACACTAGCAAAATGTGCAATCCTTTAGACACTATTTTTTTTCAATTCATTTTCAATGATTTGTCATGCAATTACGTTTGATAAATGCCAAATCTATTACCAGTTCATGTTTGCCAGTGGGAACAAATAAATGAAAGTCAATGGTACAAATAATTGAAAAGTTTGCAGCAAAATATGCTCAACTCTATGATGTTGATACATGGAAACAAAAGTGAATAATTTTTGCAATGTAAATGAATTTTTAAAGGATATTCCATAATTTTTCATTAGTTTCAAATTTTGATAAAATTCTCCACTCTTAAAGTACACTCAAATACTAATATGTAATACACTCTTGCTGTGTCAGTGTCAAAAAAAGTGTCATGTACATATTAACTTTACTACAAAGAATTTAAGTCCAAAATTAATGAAAACATATTACACTACTTTGTGTACTTTTTAACAGATATTAACATTACTTAATTATCTATCTAAACATTAAATTTATCACATTAATGAACCTGACGAAATTGTATATATAAAGTCATACGAAATAACTGTATTGAAAAAAAAATGCATCCATATAAGTTCACAAAATTAACAAAGGCAACTAGAGCCCAAGAAAGCTTGTGGCTTATTCAGTATGGCTTTCCTTTTGAGTCCCACTATACACCTAGATCTTTTGATGGAGTCCACTTAAAGTCACTCTAATGAATCTATATGTTGGGTTTTGTATACCTTGTTAATGGTGACGTACCTTTGGGATGAACTTAATGTCAATCTTGTAGGGATTACCTTTGTTAAAAGTCAAATTAGTTTTGATTTGGATTCAGCACTTCCCCATTACTCCATGGCAACAAATGAACCCAAGTAGATGTGCTGAATCTTAATGCAAAATTGTAGTACCAGAATGTCCATCTTTATACGATCCAGAGGTTATTTAGATAGAAAAAAAACACCTACCAATAGAATTGCAGATGAATAACAAGAGCAAGGGACACTACTAAAAGGTTATTGAATCTTTGATGTCGCTTCAACTTAAATTTGATTACAATTTTTATAATGCCATTTGACCAGTTGGAATAGGAAAGGCTATATCCAAGCTCCATCAAAATTTCATTCTTGAAGAGAACCTATACAATTCTGTCTAGCATTCAACAAATAATGCCAAATAGTTTTTCTATTAAAAAAATCTAACAAGCTAGCTAAATTGATACTGTATCAATGGCATGTGGTTCAGCTGCAAGGGAAATAAATTGATCCATTTTTTGAAGAAAACCATGCCAGAAGGTGCCAAAACCGTATGCTGTAGATTCTAAATTACATCAACCCTCCACTTCCTGGACTACTGATTGCTTGGTCACATCCACCAATTTCTGTTAAACATATCCCAATGCCATTTACAGATCAATCTCATAGTCCCTCTAGCTAACAGGACACTCAATAAACTGGATACTAGGGTGCTATATTATGCACACTTTATGGTACTGACAATGGCAAAGAGCACTAAAAAGGCCATTTCCTGGTCAATTCCAGTAGTAGTGAGAACAACATGTAAATTTACAACCCTCACACAATGTTTGGCATCTTACAAGCTACAAGTTTATTAGCTTGCATGCTATATCGAAGACTTACAAACTAATGTCCTGCTTTTAAATACAAAATAACATATTCTTTTAATTGGTAATATTTTATGACATTTAGAGCAAATATGTGAAGTTACTAAATAAATTAAGTTGAGATTTTTTAAAATATCATTTTCAACAGAATTCTATTTCAAAACCCAAATGGCTAAAACAATATGTGATGTATAGAGAATGTAAAAATATCAAAATCCCAAAAAAATCTTTCTGAAAATAATCATTACTTATAACTTAAGAATTATTGTTTTTCTCAAAAGTTTAAAAAATATAATCAACTTTGCTTCTGATTATTTGGGAATAGCCTGTACAATGCCATTGAGTGGCTTAAAATCTCAATGGAGCAATCCATAATAATTCATGACAAACGTACTTTTCATTCATACAGAACATACTGTATTTTGTGATTTATTTGAAGTTTGAATTAGTTATATCAGCAGATTAAAGACTAGACTGAAACTTGTCCATTCTCAGTAGTAGCTAGGGTAACCAAAGTCAGACTTACAAAAGCCTTTCTCCATCTCATGACATCAGATATGAAAATTATAAATCAATCACTATACTTTCCAATATCAACCACCGGGAAAAAAATCCCCTCCCCCCCAAAAATAAATTGCTGTCAGTATTAATTACAATTTTCTATGAAAAATGGCTATTGAAGCCTTTCCTTTTACATGCTAAGTGACTTGTTCTCTCTCTGTTGTATCATAAATCAAATCGTAGGTGATCTCTGGAGCCTGTTAGGAAAAAATGGATGATGTGACTCTGCATATCTCAGCAAAACATGACAAAGTAGCCGACTTGTATTTTATAATCAAAGCCATGATTAGCAGTCTGAGTTAGGCATTCATGGGTAAAAATTATTCAAAGTCTCAGAGTTAGAAATGTATATAATTCTGTTGAAAAGGATTTGTATTTTGAAAATGAAATATAGTGGGCTTGTCATATCTATTTTTCACCTGGGACAATAAAAATGAGACTTTGTAGTTCCTTCAAAGTCTAACCTATAAAATTAAACTACATACACCTTACTTTATAGGCCAATTTCCTACCAATACTGTAACATATAAATTTGGAAAGTGACTGAGGACTGATATAACTGGGAAGATAATTGAAGGCCTTGCTGCCACTGACATTTATTTTTATTGACAACCCTTTTTTAATATTGTATGACCTCCAAGACCATAAAACACTGTCAATGCCTACAGTTTTCCACCTGTAAATACTTTTAGTACTTGAGTGTCTAGTATTGATAAAACCTTTTTTATCATGCCATTCAAAAAAGTCATGGAAATCAAGTATGGGAAATCAATAATAAATGCTGTGCTCAATTAAAAATTCAATTAAAGAAAGAATCTATCGTGTGCTTTGGTTACAAAATTTGCAATAGGTGGAAGGGAAGAAAACCAATCATTTGGATTTTTTTTCAATGAAATGGAAGGGAGGGAGAAGGCAGTGATGTTAAATATTCATCTTTATACACAAAAAATATTGATTTTCTTATGATATTACATACTAATCAATTTGTTCATTTGTTGTTCTTGTTTCCTTTCTTATTCAACTCATCAAATATATCAAATGTGGTGCATTTTACCACTAAAATGTTTGTCTATTGTCAATATTGTGGAATTTCTAAAAACTTTATGATATGATTGATCCATATACAGGCATTGATTTATCATTGTTTGGATTCTTTCTGAAAAGAACCTTATAAACGCCATATTTTCAATGTTACACCTAAAAAGTTTATCAAAATAACGCTGAAAGAATGTATGTTTTAACTCTCAAAGGGATTTCTGTTAAGATATTCAAAATGATTTGACAATCCATTTATAAAGATCATCTAACAATTAGATACATATTTAAAGGCCTTACCAGAATATTGTGTGTAAGAAGTGCGTATTGGTTCATTCTGGCGACATTCTTTGACCATCACCGTTTCAACAAACAACATGATGCCAATGGTATTGCAATGGTACAATTTGAACTAATAACTCTTCATTAATCCGTAATACAGGTTTGAATCTAATTTCCTTGTGAATCAGAATATACAAATATTCTGCTACAAGATATAATGCACTTTGACCAAATTCCTTGGAATTGTATGCATAACAACCTTAGGCAAATTGTTCTAAGGCCTGTTTGTATTCCCAAAAGCCAGCTCTAAGTTGACCATCTGCAGTATTGTTTCTAACTCCATGATAAGAAAACGATTGATCAGATAGTGTATTACTGTAAGATAAATACTGTATTTTGTTTTTCTTCTTACACACTTTATATCAGAATTATAATTCCTTAGTTTTGCTGTAATAACTAGCTTAGCATACAATAACACTGATATTCTCCTTCACAATCTGTTTAGCTGGCTTGTCTTAGAAATCAATTCCGTATTGTTCTAATTTGTTGACATTGTTCTTATGAGAAGTATTAATTATGTACACAATCCATCTCTCTGCTTGAATATATGAGCATTTTCCATAAGACAATGATCAGATTTATACTATGTTTCTGTAAATCATAGATCCCATTTATTTTGAATGAAAAAATATAATCTTGTAACTACTAAGAGCAGAAAAACAGAATCTTGTTTAGAATTTGATGATACAGTTGACACTTCTTTTGGAAGACTTCGAAGTATTAAAAATGAAAATAACATTTGACTGATGTATGTTCTAACGAATATCTTAATCTTCTGTTTTCTTAACTAGCATTATATTAGAATGTATTTATCATATCACAAAAGTATATGAAATGCAGTGTTCACAAGAAGCATATAAATAGATTCCTAATGTCAGACTGATACAGCTTTGGGGTCCCTTGGATAATTAAATGCCATCACCATCTTTTCCTTTTTTCCAGTTGCATTTTAAATAGTCACACAGAGATTTGCGAAGAGTCAGAAGTGCTTTTTGTCACAAAAAAAGATTGAGGCAGCCTCAAGCTTCTGTAAAGATATATTCCCCAAACACACGGAAGCATGGCAGAGATTTATCAGGTCCATCTATAAACAGCAGACAAACCACTTTGTTATGAAAGCATGATGTATATCGAGCCTTTGTAGAAATCCATGACGGGTTAAGCAATGCCAAGACATGCTTTCAAATCTACATGACTGTGTCTCTGAGTTGATCCACAGCTTGTCACACTAACTGAATTTGTTTTACGGCAGACTCGAGCTATTTAGACGCCACAAATCAATACCAAATACCATGGATGCCATATGAGCAGTCAATTTCATACCATCGGTCTTTATATCATAGAATAACATCCCTATTATGGTTCTATAGAAATGCAGCAATAACAAAAGTAATTACCTGTAGATATGCAGATACAATGACAGATTTTATTACTCATATGTATAGATATAACCTAGGAATTCAAGCTGAAGAATTAATATCAGTATGTAGAATTACAGCAAGAATCAGGCCACATCATTTATAAATACTTGAAAGTATAAAATTTGAAGAAGAAAAACATGATCAGCCAAATATCAATCATTTTTTTCACATACTAAATTTTTTTTGCTTAGAGCTCCTGGTGATAAAGAAGTAGCATTTTTTGCACACAACAATTCCCATTTGGTTTGGTTTTCAATCAGTAGGAGAAGAAAAGCAAATTATAGTCCTGTTTACTAGAGCTTTACTAGATGTTCATCATTCTCATTTAATCAATCTGATGTTGATTTTCAAGATTTTCTATTCAAGGTCTATTGTCCAAGTCATAGTACTTGATTCGAACTAATGATCAACATTGGGACAAAAATAGCCGACCCAATCACTGATTGCTGCATTGTTTGTAATGTACTGTGACGTAGACACTGTCTACAATACTTTGTAGTTCTGTCATTTTTCAAAGATCTGATATATAGGTCAAATTTAAGCCCAAATTCATACCATGTGACATATATGATTAATGTAAATATTCATTATTTTTAGGGCTCATAAAGTATTTGTAACTTAATCATACTAATTGAAGACAAATATCCAACATCCCTACCTTATTCAAACACAGCCGTTCTACGAAGAATAAAAATTCTTGTAGTTTCTGATTTATTT
The DNA here is from genome assembly GCA_033118115.1 of Pharyngocirrus eroticus. Classification (NCBI taxonomy): domain Eukaryota; kingdom Metazoa; phylum Annelida; class Polychaeta; family Saccocirridae; genus Pharyngocirrus; species Pharyngocirrus eroticus. The sequence goes on along the minus strand of JAVSBT010135654.1, from coordinate 8,653 downwards.
TTGACAAAAAGGAAATCAAAAAATCTTGTCAAGAATATATAAGGATACATTAAATCACAATATAACTACTTGTTTCTCAACTCACAATCTAACATGATTTGATTACTATTATTCAGAAAAGAACTACACTGGCTGGCTGTGTCACTGCAAGGATAGACTTTAAAATATTTTGTATCATTCAAAAGTATCTTAATGGGCTTGCTCCAGGTAATCTTGCTAATCTCTTCCAATGAAGGTCGGTAGGGATCACTTTTCAAACGAAAGGATTCCTAACAATTCCTAGAACTACCAGGAAATTCTATGCAGATTGTACTCTCTCAGTGGCCGATCCTAGACTTTGAAACACCAGTCCCTCAGTCTTAAATTGAGAGAAATAGATGACCATTCTCTTTTTACAAAAAGTGTTATGTTTAAAATCAAACTGTGAAACGCTATCGAAATGTTCTTTCATACATATCAAAAAGCGCTATATAAGAGCAATATGTTAAATGTTATTAACATTACTAAGGCAATGAATGTCTCTCTATGGATGCATGTTTGGCTATTTGTTATCACATTCTATCAAAAACACAGGTATGTTCAATATATACTTACACACACTTCCATTCGGAAGTTCTATGCCATGAAATTCCTTTGGGGTAAGCTTAGGACTTGGGGAAGTCCTTTTTGGAGATGCCGGTGATTTTGACTTGTCTGAAAAGGAAAAGATTGAAGTCATTAAAATTACACAAAAAGGATAAGGGTAAAAGCTATTCCAAATTGATTAGTTGGTCAATGGATTTTTTTGGCATAAAAAAATAGGCTGAACTGGCTGATTTTTTTATTATTTTTTCCCCCATCTCAATGTAACTTAGACTACAATCTGCCTTTTACATCAAAAACGACTGAAAGTTACAAACCATGTATCAATAATTTGAGCCTATTGATACATTCTTTGTGATTTAAGGTGGTAACACACAGCAAGAATTGGGGGGGGGGGGCTTCAGAGGAAATTATGCAGTATGAGAAATCTGTTGCTAGATGTTAATGCTAAGAGATTTGCTATTATCGTTTATTCATTACTAGTATAGGTGAAGCTAAATCAAATATTCAGAAGACCAATTAATAATAGTCAGATATTTCCATTTGCATTGACAACCAAGCTCAAATACTGTAACAAAGCCATATTGGGAGAAAATACAATGCATTGTTAATTTTTATGCTTTATCATTCTGAGTTTGTACAACTTGATAATCTAAAACTTGATTTGATATTGGCTGAATTAGAATATGAAGGTAATCTACTAAATATGCAAACCAATAGTGAAAAAGTTAATTGGTATTAAACTAGAACATGTACAATGTAAAGGAATCTTATTCATATTGATATGATATCACTCAAACACTACAGTTAAAAGTAAAAGTATTTTCATTTGTTTTCGTTTCTTATTCTTATTCGTGCTCTTGTTCATGACCTTTTTTCCATAGCTCGAATTTAAGTGCCTTTTCATAGCCTTAGTTGTAACAGTATGTAAGTCGTAACACGATTGTCAGGAATGTATCTGACTGATTATATTATGTGTATTTTTCTTTTTGACAGATGAAGGGTTACACTTCGAGGATCTCCATACTGCAACAATAACACCAACAATGGTGCATATTGTTCATAATTTATGTTTAGTATTGCCAATGTTGTTTTATAGCAAATAATTATTCATTAATCTGTGTTTGACTCTGAGAAGAGTCAAAAAGCGATGATGACGAAGAGGGTTAGAAAGAGATCCACCCACTTCCTCTTTGGCAGGTATTATCGTCTTTCTCCTGGGTTTATTTGATGTTCACTTCAAATTGAAATTTACCAAAAATTAGTTTTTTAAATATATCGATGCATCCTACAGCTGGCAAAATGCACCTTGCAGACAGTCATGATTATTTATGATGACAAATGTAAATATTTTCGTCACAAGGGCCTCGTATTTGACAAGTGTCAAATCAACGAAGACAATATATTAATCACTTATAACAGCATATTTACCCGATTTCCTTTTGAAAAACGGCATTTCATCATTCACATATCTAAGTTTTCAGTTATCGGCTTCAAATAATCTTCTTGACAACATATCATTTGCAGAGATTGTATGTATTTGGAGAAAAAAAACACATTCATAAACTCCTCAGATCAAAGTGCACGGAGGTCGCCATGTTCTTGTTCTCGTAGTTTCCGAGATGATAACTTATCTCCATCAAATGCGATGTTCTTACACCAGGTAGCAGCACAATCACTCTCAAATTCTTTGTTAGTTCATATCTGGATATTATCCAGCCAAAGCCAAAGGATCAACAAAGATATGATATAAACACAAAATAAAAATGGCCAAACAAACACGTCTACTAAAACCTGTAGCTACTATAATTATTGTCGTGTTGTGTAAGCTCATCTGTGCATAAAAGTTTAAGTCATTTATCTATAATTATTGTCAGTAGAACTAGAAGTAAAGCTTTCAACAGTCTTCCCAGAATCACCAGAACTTCCTATTCTTTTCCTATTTCAAATCCAAAGCTTAATGTTTTCATTTTTTACAGTACTAAGGTTTGATATCACTCATCTTATGTCATTTTATGTCATTTTACTTTGATCCTATATTTTTGTCTGCATCATTACCTATGCTAATGTTTACATGTAAATATTTTAGTCTATGTTTAATTTCTTGTGTATGTCTTGTATATGGAAGACCAGATATGCTGAATGGGAACCCTCCTTAAAGAACAGAAATGAATAAATACATAAATGAATGAATGAATGAATGAATGAGTGAATGAAGAATGGATAAAAGAATGAATGAAAGAATGTATGAATTAATGAACGAATGAATGAATGAATTAATTAATGAATTAATTAATGAATGAATGAATTAATTAATTAATTAATGAATGAATGAATGAATGAATACATTTGTAACCTCAGTATTCAGATAACATGACAAAGTTAAAATGCTTGAGACTTATATCCAAATAAATAATTTTTCAACATATTTTTTTCCAATATGGAAAGTATATTTTCTACATCTAAATATTTATCAACATTTCATTTCCAAATATAGCAAGTACATTTTCTTTTAGCAAACATTAACCTGTTGAAATGACTGAATCAAATACATGTAATCAAATGAAAAAACAAATACTTTAAAATATAGTTATTATAACCTCTTTGATAATATCAAAATATGGGAAGCTCCAGATTTTCTTTGTTTTCTTTTTGCAAAATATAAAATTGAACATTCATCGGAAATTGGAAAATATACAATAATGACAATATAAGCAAAGCGCTATCTCCGAAAGTGATATTGCATGATATGTTGTCTAAAGATTTTTTTAAACATGAAATGAATTATGTGTCATACATTTATAAGAATGTTTGTGGGAAAAAATCACTCTGTAAAGTAACATAATTTCTTTTAAAAACTTTGCATTCAAGAAATATGATAAGAAATACGTTGAAAAATAATTAAAACATCATGGCAATATATTAAACATGGTAAATCTGTAAAAAATTGCTTTACAATATTTTGGCTTTATCTTATTTAACCAAGCTGTACTTTACAGACCCAAATTAAGATTAATACCCTGACACGGGCTTGTCTTTATATTTTTTTTATAGATATTGTTATCAAGACCTTGACACTGTTATGAAACATTCCATGTCATCTATGATATTCATATCCATTTATACGGATTATCTTTTGTATAATGTCTATACAAACAGAACAATGTGTAGAGAAAGTAGTTTAAAAACAAGATTAATCCTCCAGTGTAGAACACATAGCTGTAGGATCCAAGCACATCGCGGATATAACCTTGAAAGAAACAAAGAGAAAGAAAAGGCATTATTGACTCAGTGGGTTAATAATTGACTTGTGAGATAATTGAATGCATGATGTAATACATGGACAAACACATAAATCAATTAATAGATAAATAGACAATCCTTTGCCAAAAGATAACTTTAGATAATAAACAAATGTGAATACTTGGAATAAAAAATGTTTGCCTGATATTTATTAAAGACTAAAGCCCTGTTTACACTGCGACTTTTAACCCAGGTTCAACCTGGGTTAAAAATCGCAGTGTAAACAGGGCTTATTACATGATGATATTTTAACTACTAGTATATTTCATAGCCGTCAGCGCACTGATTCATATCTATTTATTTGAAGTAAAAAACACTATCAAGTGAATATTTTAATCAAAAAATTATTCACTTTATTAAAACACATTCGAGAAAAGCATCATTCATCAATGGTATATCCCATTATCTTATTATGAAAACAACAACCCAAGCACCTTACCTCCAACAACGGGCCCACCAAAAGCTCCCAAACCAGAGAATACCCTCATGTAGGCCAAACTGTTTACAGTGTAACTGGAAGATAGTTTATCTGTAACTACGGTAACTGTTTGAGTATGCTGAATTCCTTCTAGGAACCTTTCAATAAGAATAATGGTGAAGAAACCAGGAACTGTTGTCATCAGGGGAGTTATAGCTATCATCACAGATATCAACATGCCCATAATTGTAAAAACAAATAGACCATTTTTCCTAACTATAGGAATGTCAAATAAAAAGCCTGAAAAAAATCGACCGATCAATACTGTTCCACTGTTTAGAACAAGCAACAGAGATATGAGATTATTACTGAGTCCATTTTCTTCTGCCAAGCCAGCTAACATAACCATAGGCAAAGACAGGGAGAAATAAGACAATCCATAGGATATGCACCAAATGATAAAATCACCATTTTTGTAAAGAGCCATATTCAGAAATTGCCCATCGCAGCAAAGATTTTTGTTACCATTTTCTGCACCTTCCTGTATATCTTCTGCATATTCCTCACAGTTAATAATGCTACTGGGAGAGTTTGTGGGACTTTGCTGTGTTACAAAAGTTGACAAAGGAGAATTCTCTACCTCATTAATATCATTCACTGAGTTGTTACAATCTAGTTTTTTGATGGTATGAACACAATCAGATTTGGAAATTTCAAAATTATATTTTTTGAAAACAATTTGCTGGCCGAGGTCATTTTCTCCATCTTCTTCGATGACACTGCTCTCCCCTTCTCCTCCTACTCCAGAACCTTGATCTAGTCTGCAACATGAATGTCCCTCTTCTTGTCTAGTTGCTGTTTCAGTGGAAGAATTCTGACGTAGTAATAACTTGATATTTACAGTAGGTTCTCTCTGGACTTGTTCCTTTTCAGTTGATGCTTTCCTCTCCAATGGTGAATAGAGAATTGCAACTGCTGGACAATGCAAAGCAAAACCTGCCAACAACAGCATGAGTCCATTGTAGCCATAAACATCATAGAAAAACTTCATCAGTGGTGGATAAACCATTCCACCGATTGAGCCAAGACCAAGACTTATGGAGGAAGCTCTTGGGCGATTCTTTTTGAAATATATACCAGGAATAGAGAGGCATACCATGAGAGTGATGTTCATGCCTATTGCTGAAAAAGAAATGATGATATGAATTGATGATTATGTAAATGAGTGAATGAAGGAATGAATGAATGAATGAATGAATGAATGGATGGATGGATGGATGGATGGATGGATGGATGAATAAATGCATAAATGGATTGATGGATGGAAGGTTCTATAAATAATAATGACGATAAAAATTGATGATGATGATGATGATGATGATGATGATGATGAAGATGAAGATGATGATGATGATGATAATGATGATGATGATGATGATGATGATGATGATGATGATGATGATGATGATGATGATAATAATGATAATGAAAATATTTCATTTTCTGAGAATAACATTTACAAATTGAACTTATACTTTGAATGGAAGGCTCTTAGAAAAAGTGAAACTTAACCAGCTGAGTTCCCAATAATATAATAGTTTTACAAAATCTCAAAGGCTGGCAGGATTAGTAGACCCTTCCAACCTCCCAAATATAGTTGAGAAAGAGAATTGAACAAAAAATGGAACTAGTGATTTTTTTCTCAATATAATGATCTTTTAGTTGTTTCTTAATATTGATGAATGAAAATGCCAAAATAAAAATATAGTAAATCATACTGTTGTATGAGAGAACACATAGCAAAAAGATACTATGATCTTGTACGCCTACTCCTATATCATATATCATTGGTGCATTTCATTAGATTTCTAACATTGCACATTGAATTAGTCCTTTCCAAGTGTCTCTTTTCTTGGCTGTACTTTTTGCCATGTAAATGTTGAGTTTTAACATATCTAAATCACTTTTACTCCTACTTACCTGTAATAACTCCATATCCAAAGTAAACCACCTCAAGACATGGCGCAAAAGCAGTGATTAAGACTCCTAGAAATGTCAGAAGTCCTCCTAGAATTGCAGCTTTTCTTAAACCTATTTTATTGATGACAGCAGCACAAATAGGACCTGGATATCATAGAAAAGTGAGAACATTTAAAAGATTTTTATTCTTTATGTCAGCATTTCTTTTCAAAATATTAAATGAAAGTTTTTTTTATGGGACTCATAAAAACCCCACCAACCTGTAATTGAGAAAAGAGAGAGGGGATAACCTTTCTGATTTGATAAAATGTTTTGCTAGTATGTATGCTAGAAAGTGAAAGAAAATAGACTTACTTGAGCCCATCTTGAAAATAAAATAACAAGAAGGTACCCATGCTGTGGCCTCAGTTGTTCCTTCAAATTTTTGCAGAAGATACTGGAATAGCAGAGTCAAGGAAGAATCATGGCCGATCAAGACAAAAAGTACAAGACAGTTCCCAGCAATTATTACCCATGCCCAGGAACCATCAGGCACCTGTTTGTTGCCTGACTTCATTTTTGAATCGGATTCCGTTTGGATTCTTTTTTGGAATGAAACTTTGTCGTTCTGATTTTGCTTTGGTTGACGCATTTTCGCTGTGAATTTAACACCTATAACATTTCAATAATGGTATTGTTTATATAAATATTGTATTGTATGTTTGATCAGTATTAACCCTTTCAGAACGGATTTTTAAGACCATATGATGGCCTAGTTGATAATTCCCTAACTTTCAATGTTTTCAACTTTATTGCTGACCTAAGTATTGGTGTTTATGGACATTCAGTATCTTATCATTTTTAATCTTAATTTAAAGTAAGTTTGCAAATTCCTTTTGAAAGAATGTTGTGAGATAATATGAACTACATGCTGCAACAAACAGCTTAAACACCACTGACTTAGTTATATAGATTGGCCCACCAAAATTTAACAAAATGAAAAGCAATTTACCTCCTCCCAAAAGTAAAAGAAATTTCCTCAAAGATCTAATTTGGCAATGAAGTGGGGATGGGGTGGTCTTGCCAAGAATTAAGTTGAATATTTTGTCATAACATTGTTGTTCTTGGCACCAAGCATGATAGGAGCTTTTTGCTCTGTTTTATGCTGTGTATTTATGTTATTTATTTATGTATTTTCATAAATTCAAGAATTATCACTCTATCATAATTATTTCAAATTGAAATCATATTTGAATATCAAAAAAGAAAACCTATATGTATCTATTTGAAAGGGTTAATGTTCTTTAAATTATACAATTATAAGTACTTCGATCTTCTCCCTTGTTTTAACAACTGTAATCCGTTTAAGTGGGCAGATAATTTAGAAAGTATACTTGACATGAAATATGAATGAATGTTGAATTACAACAATGTGAAATCAACAAGTGGCATGTTATTATAAGTACCTGGTCAATGATCAGGCAATTTACCTGGAGGACTTTTTCTGCTAGATATACTGTACTTTTAATGATGTGTGTCAGAAAGTTCAGTATTTATCCAAGGTGAGGTATCTAAAATGGAGGCCTGTATTGTGTAAAAAAGTAAAACCACCATAGCATGTATAGAATAGGAGCTTGCATGAGGACTCAGTTACAAAGCATGCATCTATAGATCAGAAGGTTGAGGGTTTGATTGCCACTGCCTTGCCTTTTTTATGTCCTTTGGAAAAGCTATTTAGTCCTAATTTCTCTTCTTCACACACAGAAAATGTTAAAATGGGTATTATACAGAGAATTCTGGGAAAGTAACCTGTGATGGACTAGCATTCTGTCAAGGTGGAGGGAAAATTCACAGTTGCGTGTGCTACAGAAACCAGAAAATCTGACATTGTTATACCATGGGGGGGGGGGGGGGGGGGTGATTGTTATATATTAGAAATGTCAATCATAAAAATATGGCCAGGTGCAAAGTCATGGACTGATTACACTATCCATGGGAATTAGTAGTTGAAATTACCCTGGATTTCTGTACAACTTGGTACAAATAGAGGGGGACATGTGTGATGTGTATTTGATTGTTATAGGCCAAACAAAATATATTCTTGCTCTAGTTTTTTAACCACTATCTTACTTCCTTGAACGTCCTGTTAGTGTTAAGGTCACTCTGACATGCAGTATACCAAAAGGATAATATTTATGTCCTATGCTCACAATATTAATTGATTCAGTCATTCAAAGAGATAGATCTAATATAGATTTATTTCAGAATCCTTATTTAATACTTATTTTGATAAATTTAAATTCAACTGTAATCCTCTTAGGCCATACCAAATTGATTTGTAGATCGTTGGACCCGACCGAGGGTAAAATTCGCGTTTCAACTTTTCTTTTT
>JAVSBT010135543.1:0-12716 GCA_033118115.1 Pharyngocirrus eroticus | reverse complement strand
TTCCAAGTAAGCTTTAAATTTTGATCAGTCAAAAGTTTATTATTATTATATAATAAACCACTTTGTTTACCCAATCATATCAATTGATATTTTTGATCTTCTTCAGATATATCGCTAGAATTCTCAAAAATTCTTGACACAAACCTCTTAAATTCTTCTGATAAATACCTAATTTTATATCTTTTTAGGAATAACCTGCATATTGTTTTGTGCATGAGTCCAGTTGGCAGTGCCTTTAGGAGTAGGTGTCGTATGTTCCCATCTCTCGTCAATTGCTGTACCATTGATTGGTTTACTGAATGGCCAGCAGAGGCGTTGTTGAGTGTGTCCACAACTGCATTTGCAAACATTGATTTAGGGAATGATGATCTCAAGGTAATGTTTATCACAATTGAAGTATACAATACTTTCAGATCATATGATATCTCGTTTCTCGATTGACTATGACTTTGTTTCAAAAAAAATTGTTTGAAGCGAATACATGTACAGAAAAAAACAATCCTTGTGCAAAGAAAATACACAATATTTTTGACCAAATATTTTCAAGAAGATTGAGAACATTGTAGCTGAAATTATTCACAAGGACAGAAGATTAGGCAGCAATTATACAAATACACCTATTCCTTCTTTTATATGTTATTCCTATATTACAATTAAAATTCCATTTTTATTTCATTTTTTTAGCCCAAGATTTCTGAAATGTGTATGGAAATCCACACAAGTGTCAGTAATATGGCCGAGAGATTTTATGGAGAATTAAAAAGAAGATATTACACAACACCTACTAGCTACTTGGAGCTGATTACATTGTATCTCTCAATGTTTAATGAAAAGAAACAGTAAGTTCATATTGACCTCTTAATGTTACAGATTTATTGCCAAATAAAGTAAAATAAGATGACAAAAATATTTCAAAATAAAGTGATGAATAATGTGAATACATAAAAGAATTATATATAATTACCAATTTTTGATGAATGTGTCAATCAAATCTACTTGTCCAGGCAACTTATAACTGCTCGTGACCGTGTCAAGAATGGTCTACTGAAGATCAATGACACCAATGAACTTGTAGACAATATGCAGGTAGAACTGGTGGCTTTGGAACCAGAGTTGAAAAAGAAATCTGCTGATACAGAAATTCTTATGGAAAAATTAGCTGTGGATCAAGAAAAAGCAGATGCTGTATGTATAAAAGATTTTTGACTAAATTAAAGAAGAAATGTTGATTTAGTGTAGGAGTTTTGTTCGATGATAGTATGATAATTATTTGATTTATGATATTTATTTGATAATTAAGATGTTACTCTTATAGAACTAATTTAGAATTCATGACATTTTCAACAATGAAGCAGATAATGTTAAGAGACTGTATTGAATTGATTTGGGGTTTTCTTTCCTACAGGTGAGAAAAATTGTAATGGAAGATGAAGCTGTTGCAAAAGTAAAAGCTGAAGAAACTCAAGCCATTGCTGATGATGCACAGAAAGACTTAGATGAAGCTCTCCCTGCTTTAGAAGGCGCCATTAAGGTATGAATTATCCGTAGTGTGATCTTGAGGCTTTAGAAATGAGAGACCGTAAATTAAGAGAGTTTTGGGTTGCTTGTGTACCAAAAAACATAGCACTCTCCTTAGTGAGATATGTTGCAACGTATGCTCCCTGATTCTCAATTAGCAGAAATCAACACTTGCCTGAGAGTGAGAGTTGGTAATGTTGGCATAAAAAGTCTGCAACATAAGAATATGAGATGATTCATTTGATGTGTTAATTCCTTGGATAAAGTTATTGATAATTTTCCATAAATTGAGATACATCCCGTTTACCTTGTGAAGCTTTTGTAACATAGATTGGGTATGCACCAGAGATTTTTAATTTTTAGGTAAAACCACAATACACCTTGATGAATTTTCTCTCTATAATTATGCAAAAGATAAAATCAAGAACAAACTATTTCAAACTTTATTTTACCAAAGTGCTCTGCCATTGTCACCATCTTGAAAACCATCTCATCTACATGTTACTAAATGATGTATTTTTCATTTGACAGGCTTTGGATTCTCTTGACAAGAGTGACATTTCTGAAATTCGTGTCTTTTCAAAACCTCCAGAGCTTGTACAAACTGTCATGGAAGCTGTGTGTCTTTTACTGGGTCAAAAGTAAGTCTTGATATTGTGCTAAGTTTTTTTTTCAAATTGGTGGATTTTAAGTGCAACAAAATTGATTATATCTCAAAGATGTATATTTTGTTGAAAATGTTCAAGATTCCATTTAGCATAAAGATTATCTATATTTAATAAAACTTAGTTCTGATTTGTTTTGTTTTGAATTCAAGACTAACACACCAATCAAAGTGTTGAAGTTAAAAAGGATAATTTAGTACTCTACATGTCTTACATATCTTATTTTTTTTCTTTATTTCAGAACTGATTGGGGATCTGCAAAGGTTGTTCTTGGTGATGGAGCCTTTCTAAGAAAGCTATATGATTATGATAAGGATAACATTCCAGAATCTTTATTGAAAAAACTTAAGAAATACATTGACAACCCTAAATTTACACCTGAAGCTGTCGCCAAAGTATCAAAAGTAAGGATAAACTAATTTATATTTTTGGATACAGGCAAACCTCTCAATTTAAACCACCTTTGAGACCTGGCTGGAAGTGATCTTGTTTCCCTATTTCCAGCAGAGATGGTGTAAAATTTCATGAATTCTGTCCTCTTGGCAGGTAAAAGATTATAGATAGCAATGGCTGAAAACTATGGTGTTATCTGTCTCTTGCTCTCTCTTTGGTAAATGACAGTAGAAGTTGAAAAAAAAAAAAGCACTGTTGGAGAACAGTTCATAGACATGTATAGACAGCCTTGATAGAATAAGCTATTAGTAGTATCAATGTAAGTTACTGAGGTGTTCCCACATGCAATTAGTTAGGCCTAAATTTTACAGGTCCTAGTAGAGAGGTAGTACTTTTAGTGAGGTTTGACTAGTAATTCAAACACAAAAATATGCAAGAATTCCAATCAATAGTTTAGTGAATGAAAGGCTGGTAATATTACTTATATAATATTACTAAAATTACTCAAGAAAACTTTTACAATAATTCATAATTTTGACTCTTTCTTTAGGCCTGTAAGTCCATGTGTATGTGGGTGAGGGCTATGGATGTGTATGGCAGAATCTTCAAACAAGTTGAACCTAAAAAAGCTAGGTATGAATACCCATTGATAATTTTTGATTATATTTCAAAGTATCTCCATTTCCCAATTTTTCACACGGGAATAAATAAATGTTTAAAGATAAAGAAATTTCAGTTTTTGCCTTTCAATCGACTATAGGTGTACTGAGCAGTTCAGTTGTATACTATAGTATACATAATGGACCAAATTCTTTTTCTTTTTATAATTATCACAATCAATTTTCATGATAATCCATGGCATGTTAAATTTTTCAGGCTCCATGCAGCTGAGGCTGAGCTGAATGCTGTCATGGCTATGTTGAAAGAGAAACAAGATAAACTTGCAGCTGTAGAAAAGCAAATCGCCATGCTGCAAAAATCTTATGACGACAGTGTATCAGAAAAACAAAAGCTAGAAAGAAACATGTCACTTACTGAAGCCAGACTTAAAAGAGCCAGTAAACTCACAACTGCTCTTGCAGATGAAAAAATTAGATGGGATCTCAGTGTAATTGTAAGTATTCTTGATAATTATCAAAAAGGTTTCAAGCCCATGAAATAAATAATAACTTTTCAAATTATATATAAGACTTTGTGTTCAATATGCAATGTATGATTACAAGATTAAGTTTTATTTTGTTTTTAATTAAGGGGTTCCCACTTTTTTTCTTCCTTTTTTTTTTGGCAGATTTTTACTTATTCCCCCCAGTAGGATCACACAAACTTCAATGCTATTATGTTGTCCAAAAGATTAGTTTGAAGATTTTTTTTTTAGCAGATTTTATATTCTGCTGTATCTCATTCTTTAACCCAATTTTTCACCACACTAGTTTATTAAGAAATAGTGATAATAAAAGCTTTTATCATGAGGGTAAAACCTTGATAACGTAAAACATTGGTTTTCAAAGGAACCTCTGGAGGGTATTTACAAAAGTGAAAATCTAGCAGTTCCCACCACACCAGTTTATTAAGAAAATCTAGTAGTTCTAAGTTTACATTTGCAATTATTCCTAATTGTGAGAAAAAGTTTTTAAAATATGTTACAATATCAATTATTCCTAATAATTATAATGTCATTTTTTTTTTAACACAGCAATTTGAGAAGGAGATAGGCAATGTGGTAGGGAATGTATTTGTAGCAGCTGCCTGTGTTGCGTACTATGGAGCCTTTACCAGTAGCTACAGACATGAACTGGTGGCCTTATGGACTCAAAGATGCATAGAATTAGCAATCCCTGTTACTTCAGACCTGTCTGTAACAAACGTCTTAGCAGATCCTTTTGAAATCCGACAGTGGAACACTGAAGGGCTTCCTAGAGATCAACTATCCACAGAAAATGCAATCCTTGTAACTAGGGGGCGCCGTTGGCCATTGATGATTGATCCTCAAGATCAGGTAGATATTGATTCGAAGTGTATTATATGAGGATTCCCATTTAACTTAGATTATAAAAATGGGCAAATTTTGTGGGCTGTATATATTTTCATTCATCTTGGCTTGGTAGAGATGGGTTTTTCGGTTGAAAGTTCTTCTTATCCATGGAATCTTGTGTTCAGATGATCTTATTTCTATGGGTTTTTTATTTGTTTTTAGGCAAATAGATGGATCAGAAACAGGGAAAGCATGAATGGTTTGAGAATCATCAAATTAACGGATGGAAATTTCCTCAGAACGTTAGAAAACTGTATCCGTATTGGTATGCCAGTTCTTCTGGAAGAGTTAGGAGAAACCCTTGATCCAGCTCTGGAACCAGTCCTTCTCAAGCAGACCTTTACTTCCGGGGGACGTTTGCTCATCCGTTTGGGTGATAGTGACATTGAATATGATAAGAATTTCAAATTCTATATGACAACAAAATTTTCAAACCCACATTATTTGCCAGAAGTTTGTATCAAAGTGACAATCATTAATTTTACTGTGACCAAAGCTGGGCTTGAAGATCAGTTACTCAGGTAAGTTATATCTGCAAGAATGAAATTTCAATAAAAGCTATATGTATACCTATACCAGTGATGAATAAATACTGAAATCTTATTACAGATGAAATCATTCAGTATTCATTTTATATGAAACTAATACAGTTTCTACCTATCAGCAGGACATTGAAAATGAAAAGCGAACACTTTTATTTCTCAATATTAGATAGAATAAATATGCTTCATTTGTGCTTGTTTCAATCTTACAGTGATGTAGTAAGCTTGGAAAGACCAGACCTAGAAGAGCAAAGAACGCAGTTGATTGTGAGAATTAACACGGATAAGAATCAACTGAAAGCAATTGAAGACAGAATTCTTAAACTGCTTTTTGAATCTGAAGGAAACATTCTTGATAATGAAACGCTCATCAATACTTTGAATGATTCCAAGGTAAGGAGTTTTATTTACTTTTACTTTTTTCCTAATGGGTAAATTCTAAAAGTGTAATCCATAAAACTGAGTCCAAAAATGGAAAGTTGATTGTTATTCCTAATTTTCAAAAGATAACGCGTTAACTGTTAGTGTTATCTTACAAATATCAGCAATGAAAATAAAATGGCCGTTTTTGGTGGAGATGGATTATTCTAAAAGTATAATAAATCTCTTTTCTTGATAGAAAATCAAACTACTACAGAGGCATTACAGAATAAATATGTCTTGTTCTTCTATTTAGGTCACATCAGGTCAAATTGCTGTCAGATTAGCAGAAGCTGAAACAACTGAACAGAAAATCACAACAGCAAGAGAAAAGTATAGATCAGTTGCCACCCGTGGCTCTGTGATGTATTTTGTGGTGGCTGATATGTCTGTGGTGGATCCCATGTATCAGTTCTCTTTGAAATATTTCAAACAACTTTTTAATAACACCATTGAGCACAGTGAAAAAGACTCTAACCTAGCAAAGAGATTGAGAATCCTATTGGACCAGACAACCAAAGATGTCTACAGAAATGTGGCAAGGTAATTTTGCTTACTGCCCTCACCAGGTTTTTTACTTGAAATAAATTGAATTAATAAGTAACTGTACTGAAAAAAAATGTGAAAATTGCATAAACTATTTTTCCACAGTTTTCCTTTTTTTTACCAAGAATGTTACTTGAAACCAAACAATATTTTTGTTTTTCAGAGGCCTTTTTGAAAAAGACAAACAAGTGTTTTCATTTATGCTGTGTGTGGAAATCATGAAAACAAGCGGCAAGATCACCGAAACTGAATGGAATTACTTCCTGAGAGGAGCTGCTGGTATGGACAAGGAACGCCCTCCCAAACCAGACCTTCCATGGCTTACCACTAATGTATGGAATACCACAGTGGATCTAGCAGACAATATCCCATGCTTTAGAGCTATCAAAAGAGACATTATTGCAACCCCATGTTGGGTCAAACTTGGAGAAGAAACTGTAAGAGCTAATATTGAAACATGGGAAGGTTATTATGCAGAACCAGACAAACCTGAACCAAATCAACAGCACGTAAAAGAACCAGAAGAAGATGATGGAAGAATCAAAGGCCATTACAACCTCAGGCTGTCAAGTTTTGCTAAACTTATTTTCATCAAGGCTTACCAAGAAGAAAAGGTACATGATTTTATCAGCTGTCTTTTTATTAATTAAGCAAGATCATTGCATATTGTATTAGTTTGCCTTCATTAGCAAGAAATACTTTATGATGAAAATTGTCAATTTCAAAAATCGTTTTATTCCATATTTTTTAGGTTGTGTTTGCAGTGACAAGTTTTGTCCAAGAAAATCTAGGTCAAGAGTTTGTGGAAAATCCTCCTACAGATTTAGCTACACTGTTTGCAGATATGTCTAACATTACACCATTAGTATTTGTGCTTAGTACAGGGTCTGACCCTATGGGATCCTTCTTGAGATTTGCGAAAGAAAAAGACTTTACAGAGAGGTACGACTACTGTTGAGTTTTTGTTGTTGTTGTGAAAGTGTCATTGAAAAATAACAGAATTATGATTATTTGACTGTAAGATATTGGGATTGTGTTCTATTCCAATATTTGAGCTTCATTAGACTAATAGTGTTTTATCATTGTAGATTATCAAATGAATTTATAACATTTAGAGGGATGATTGACAAATGTTAAAGAATGTGTCATCTTTCACTGAATTGTAACAATGAGGCCAGGTGCAAATCTTAATTTTATCAACCTTTGAGACAATCAATGTTCATTAGAATTATTCATTTTTTTTTTATCATGATAGAGTCCAGTCCATCTCTCTGGGCCAAGGGCAAGGTCCTGTTGCAGAGAAGTTAATTAGTAATGGATCCAAAGCAGGAGAATGGATATTCTTACAGGTAACAGAGAAAATGGAATTTAATTTTTTGAAATAACTAGAACATTGCCAATGATTCCTAGTCATTTTTTAGGTAAACATAAATCTTAACAGGAGATTTCATTCAATTAGCATCAGATACACATGATTATACAATTGAAATGTGAAATAAAATAATTTAGAGACAATATGAGTGAAAGACCAAGATAGAACATTTGATTACTCTTTATGCAATTATGGACATACTTGATAGCCTTCAACAAGCTTATACACTGTAAATCTAACTTGATTTTCCAATTTTAGAATTGTCATCTTGCTGCATCTTGGATGTTGTCAATGGAAGAGATTGTGAAAGAGCTTGCAGAAAAACCGGAGGGTATTCATGAGGATTTCCGCTTGTTCCTCAGCTCAATGCCGGCAAGACATTTCCCAGTCACTGTTTTACAGAACAGTGTTAAAGTCACTAATGAGCCGCCTAAAGGACTACGAGCAAACACTAAAAGAGCATTTACAGAAATTACACCACACTACTTTGAGGAAAACAGTACGTTTAGACTGTCTAATTGTTTTGTAGCTGATCACTTTTTATCTCCTGTAATTAAAAGACATGAATTATATAATAGTTACCTGTAGCCTAGACTTGTGTGAAATAATTTCTCTAAAATATTCCTAATTCTACCAGTTATAGCTGAGACACTTGCTTTCAACAAAAGAAGATGAAACATATTTTCACAATTCTACTTTTTTAATTTTTTATCTAACATTCAATCTTCTTGTCCATTCCAGTTCTTGGTATAAAATGGAGAAGAATGGTATTTGGTATCTGTTTCTTCCATGCTACTTTACAAGAAAGAAAGAAATTTGGACCTCTTGGTTGGAATATCAAGGTATGCAAAGAAACTAGATAGATATTTCAAAGCCAAACAAGCAACTCAGAATATATTCATTTTTGGATTTCTTTGCACATTTTTGCAAGTTTTAACTTACACTTCAGGCAGTAAAGTTTATTTGAAGACACCTCTAAAGACCCTTAAAAGCATTCCTAGGTTGAAAAACTTAACTTTTGAACGCTTTGTTATGAGAATGTAAACCATTAGATTTTTCTCATCTCTTTTTTAGTATGAATTCAATGACAGTGACAGAGAATGTGCTCTGCTTAATTTACAAATGTTCTGTGATGATGGGATAATTCCTTGGGATGCATTGATCTACATTACTGGAGAGGTAGGAAATACTCTTTGTCATTCACATGTGGAAGTTTGTTTGAAATGCATTTCTAAATTGATGTTAAAACTCAATACTTTTGAGAAAAATATTTATCTGTACATTCAATGTGCAACTTTTCTGCTGTCAATCATTTGCATTTTTTTCTTAATTATCCAGATCACATATGGTGGTCGAGTCACAGACGGTTGGGATCAGCGCTGTTTGAGAACCATCTTGAGGAGATTCTTCCAGCCATGTACACTGGATGACGATTACAAGTTCTCAGAGTCAGGGGTATATTATGCTCCCAAATTTGACAACTTGAATGGATACAGAGATTTCATTGACCAGCTGCCCATTATAGATGCTCCAGAAATTTTTGGATTGCATGAAAATGCCAGCATTGCTTTCCAGGTATGTGGTAAAATCATAGTTTACAGATATTATCACGTTTGTTTAATTTTTACAAATAGGTTTTATTTAGTCCTTGAATCCCAAAACCCAAATGAATATAATGTGAGTTTGCTGGGTCTTTTTAAAATTTGATCCTAAAGAACCAATTTCTGTCAATTGTATATTTATTTATTTTTTGGACAGATACAAGAGACTCAAGCTCTGATAAACACCATTTTGGACATGCAGCCTAGACTTGGAGGTGGAGGAGGTGGCAAATCCAATGACGATATTGTCTATGAATTGGCAGAAAGTATCTTGGACAAAATTATGGACAAACTCGATACTGAATTAGGAAGACCAGACATGTTTGAGGTGAGAGATAAGAAATGTTGAATAATTATAGCTTGTGAAATTATTAATTACATTTGGCAGATAGATATTGATAAATATGGGATTCCTTTTGGCTTAAATCTGTTATATCTCAACTACATGGAGACCACAATGTCATGAATTTTAATGAATGATTATATATTCATGAAGAATGAGATGATCCTTTTTTCCCAACCTTGATTTCATATGTTTCATATATTTTCGTTTCTCTAGCCTGATGAAATGGGTCGTGTCCATTCACTGACTACAGTACTGGTGCAAGAAGTGGACAGATTTAACAAACTCATACTAGTAATAAAGAACTCTTTGGTACAGCTTCAAAAAGCCATCAAAGGTTTTGTTGTCATGAGTGAAGAACTGGAAATGGTTTACACAGCCTTCATAAACAACCAAGTCCCTTCACTGTGGTCAAATGCTGCCTACCCTTCACTGAAACCATTGGCTAGCTGGGTCAAAGATTTGGTCCTAAGGTTAAATTTCATTGACTCTTGGATCAAACATGGACATCCTAAATCCTATTGGATCTCAGGATTTTTCTTCCCACAAGGTAATTTCATTTTCAAAAAAAGGTTGATCCTAGCTTTGTACTGACAAGACGACTAATTAATACACTCCATTTATACTTGAGTTGATTTGCTCAAAGGAACCAGTAAAAATGTTACGGTCCCAGATTTTGAGACTGGTGGTCCCACACAGAAAAACATACAGTATTTATTCTCTAAAAGTATGGTATCTTCCTCTTTTAACCTTGCAATTTGCATGTAGCGAGAGATTAGAATCCGTTTTTACCCTTCTTGTCATGTTTAAATTGATAGATTTAAAATAAATTCATGTATTTTCTAAAACTCTTGTCTCTTCCATTAGGTTTCCTGACAGGTAGTTTGCAGACTCATGCGCGTAAATACAACCTTCCAATAGATCATTTAAGCTTTGAGTTCATTGTTATACCTCATTACCGTGACCAAGCAGAGGTAGCTGAAGCCAGTCATAAGATGGAGTTTGGAAAGGAACTAGAAATTGATCAGGGTATAGAAACGCCAGAAGATGGCGTACTTATTCATGGGCTTTTCATGGATGGTTTTAGATGGTGTGACAAAACGATGGTAGTGGCCGACTCTCTTCCAGGAGAAATGATGGGTGTTTTACCAATGCTTCACATGGAACCAAAGATGGACTTTGTTATACCAGAAAATGATTATATTTCTCCTACATATAAGACAGCGTTGAGACAAGGAACACTATCAACTACAGGTAAGATACAATCTTTTGCATTCTTGCTATTGTTTATGAACATTCTAAATCAAAGCAGATTAATAAGAAACTGCATTAATTGGAAAATGTTTTCAGAATATCTTCTAATGATAGGGCCCTCTGTTTTCTGTTTCAAAATAATGCATTTTTTTGTGTTTTGTGAACAATAAAATCTAGCTCCAAAAGTATGATAATATTCACTCTTAAAGCCTTGGATGGTATCAAGGTATTCTGAATATAATTTGCCTTAATTATATTTACTACAAAAAATTATGGTTTTGACAATATTACGTGAGCTGAAAATTCTGTTTTCAGATACCATTTCAGTTACGTTTTCTGGTGAAAATTAAAACAGTACGCCTATAAATAGCCTAAAGATCTATTTTGTGATAACAATTTCTCCTTCATCCAGTGTTTTCTTCTTTTTTTCCCCCCAGGGCATTCGACCAACTTTGTAGTACCTGTACATTTACCCTCTAGTCGGCCCCAGGATTACTGGATTGCAAAAGGTTCAGCTCTGCTGTGTCAAATGAGTGAATAAACAAGCATATCTAAATCAAGAGGACGGTCATAGAGAGACTCTTATATTTTATTACTGTGATGTGAAAGATGTGCTAAAAATGTATACAAAATAAGGAAGTATTTTGATAAAAAAAACTGTACAGTATTTAAAAATTGTCAAGTGGCAAAAGAAAAACATTTTATCCGTCCCTTTTATACTGCTGA
The DNA here is from genome assembly GCA_033118115.1 of Pharyngocirrus eroticus. Lineage (NCBI taxonomy): Eukaryota > Metazoa > Annelida > Polychaeta > Saccocirridae > Pharyngocirrus > Pharyngocirrus eroticus. The sequence goes on along the minus strand of JAVSBT010135543.1, from coordinate 1,304 downwards.
TTGCAAACGATATCTGCGATAATCTACAAAGTATATTATACAATTATATATATTATTGGAAAAAAAAATAACTGTACATAATATTTTATTAAGTTTCTTGATGCGTTCTACTTTTGTTGTTTTTTGTTTACATCAAGAATTTACGATATTTATATTGAATCGCTATATAATACCAGATATGTATTAATTAAATATTATACAAACATACCAGTCACCAATTTATTAAATAGAATTCATCACCCAGCTCATCAGTATCAAGTGTTTTATTCTGTACTTTTCTGAACTTGGGCAATCTGTTCAAATAATCTTTATGTATTATTTTTTGAGAGAAAAAAGGCCACAATTTACTATGTTTTCTTGATGAAATTGTTATTTACACAGTCATCCTTTTCAAAACCTGCTGGGCGAAACAGTATTTTTATTGTGTGTAGCAGTGGCCTTTTTTTAAATCTGAAGCTAACTGTGATTTTATTGAGTGAAGAAATGTTGCCTTATTTTTGTTATTTTGTACATACTGACCAAACCGTCCATTGTTATATAGTTGAAAATAAAGTGTGATGTATAATAAATAGATGTTTTCCTGACTGCTTTTGTTAGCCATAAGACCCAAATAATAATTATATTTAGGTTTACTGCTTAAAATTACATGTTGGTCATTCAACTGAGTAAATTTTGTTGTACAATAATGCAATAGCTATCAAAATATAGTTTTTTCAATTTTGCATTTTTTAATAACAGACAATGGCCATATAACAAATTTACATTTACAAAAGGGCCTAAGGATACCTAATTTTACTTGTAATCACTGATAGAGAATGGAAAATCAATTACAATATAATTTTCTGTAAATATTTGACTATTCTTTATTGTTTTCCTTCATCATAACTCAAAAACATTTTGATTATTAGATTCGTTACATTGCATTACAAAAATCACCAACAAAATAATTCAAGTACTGGACAGAAAATTTCATGCTGGTAGCAACATTTTTGCAATTCACAATTTGTGATAAATCTTAGAATTTCTTGTGTCATGATCAAGATGTGGAGTTGCATCAGCTGTTATTCCAATTACAGAAAAAAAAATGCCCATGATTATAAGCTGCCACAGTATTACTGAGTTGCCTTTGAGCAAATAAATTACAGATTTCTACATAATTTCATATTGTGTCATGGTCCCTAAAACATTTCTTGAAGAAAACAATCAATGTTTTCATCATATCCATAATTCATGCCTTGTGAGCATTTATTTCTATGTCCAATATTATGCAGCCGTTTTGTTCAAGAGTTCTGTTCGTGAAAAGA
>JAVSBT010135542.1:0-31738 GCA_033118115.1 Pharyngocirrus eroticus | reverse complement strand
CAGCAAGTATACATATAAGTTGGTGGGTTTTACACACTGCCAATTATACAAAATTAACAATGTTAAATGGTTCTGTACAATAAAGAAAAATGTATGTTATGACCTGCCAACACAATTCGTCATTGGTGTGTACCCAATTTCAGTTTCTGTGCCCAGAATGATCACTAATATATTTGTGGTTTTGATAATATTTCTCGCAGGTTTTTTTCCCATCCATGTTAATTGGTGCATCATATAATGCACTTTTATTTAGTTATTTTTTTGCATAGCTTCCTACGTCTGCTTCTGTGAATAAGTCAAAATGTCTTCACTTTCAGTGAATCTGTATTTCTATCATGACACTGCATGTGTTTATTCTGAGTGTCCAAACTATTCCCTAAACCATTGGTATTTAGATTCTGCATCGCATACTGTCCTTCTACAATTGTGTGCCACTGAATTCAGTCTTATTAACAAGTGATGATTAGTGAAACGGGGTAATTTCTTAACAAACGCCTTCTTTTGATCCGCCTTAAATTTCTTCTTCGTTAACATATGCAGATGGGAAATAACCAACCTGAAAAAACAACATGAAAATCTTTAGGCTTTCAAACTTATCATGCACTCACTAAGTTATGTTCTATAGCAATCAAATATTAAAAGCGTTTAGATGAAAGATTACATTACAGTTCCAATTTCTTCGTTTCTATCAACTTTTTCACTGTACAAAAATGCAATTGGCTACTTCATATCTAAAAGTATTTTCTTTTAGACTAACAAAGTGTCTCATTTTTTATTTTTTTTTACAAAGATTCCAAGTGACATAGAGTAGTTCACATAATTTCCTGATTATTCTAAATTCTTACCCTTTCATTGAGCTTTCCTTTCCACCACCCTCTAGCACCCCCAGCTTTGCTGACAATAGCCACTCGGTCACCTTTTTGGAGTGATAGCTGGTTTGGCAAACTGGCTGCGTAATCAAAGTTGGCAACACAAAATCCAAGGCATGCGGGTCCTAAAGGAAAATGAGAAAACCCATGATATGTTTGAATAACTTCTTTGTGTTTATTATTCTGTGTTTTATCTGAAGAATTTCATTTTAAATGTATGTCTTTAATTTGTTTGATTTCTACAAATTGTTGCCAAGCCTAAAACTGCCACTGATACTTTAGGGATTGAAATTAATTGAGGTTTTATTGCAGTTATCAATGTTCTTTTTCAACAAATCAAATGACAAACCAACCGACCAAAATCTATTAATTCTACTATAATTCATCTATAATAATATATCTTAAAATGGTTGTTTTTGGTTTCAATACATCACCAGTGACCGTAAACATTAACATTTCTTAAACATTAGGCTTTTCTAATGACACAACTGATTCCCCAAATTACAATTTTCTTCCCATTTTTTAATTTGTCCTATTTTCTTTCATCTGATTCTATTGTTTCTTACCTCCTTGTGCTCCAGCATTATTTTGGATGGCATCTTTATAAGGTGTCAGCAATGTTGTGTCTAATTCAGGAAAACTAAAACTTAGAGTATTGCCTTGATAATACTCAACCAATTCCTAGATAAGATAACAAAATATCAGGATTAATCAATATTTCCGTTCATAATGTTCATACATTGACTAAAATTTCAAAGGACTTTATATTTATGAACTGTTCAACTGCCCATTTGGACATTAGAAGACATTCAATGCTATACTCACTGGGATAGTTTTAAACATTTTGACATCAGCCAGGTAATACAAGCCATCAGGACTTTTATTGACCTTTATATGTTTGACTCCTGTCCCAAATCTATTCAAGAAAGAAGTAGAGTTACATATACAAATCAAACAATGAAAACTTGATGCAAAAAAAAAGAAATAATTTTGAGAATAACTTCAGATCATTTATTAAATTTGCGTAACATTTTACTATTGCGAGATATTTTTTCCTGGACTCAAGAACAACAATCACACTCAAAGACAAATCTGAATGAGGAATCAGACTGAGTGAGACAATTTAATGGGTGCCATTTTAGGCCGAGACTTACTTGACACTTAAGGCATATTCTCCTTTTCTGTGCAAATTTGTACTGGCTCTTATCAAATAGCAGCCAGAAGTGTGTTGTTCAAGTCTACATGTTGCAGTGTCACGGCTCATCTCACCAACGTACCTAGATTTAGGGATAAGATGATGGTAGGACTTAGAATAACTGACATGTTACTGAGGAAATAGCAATGTGACAGTATAAATTATTTGTTCTTTAATTAAATTCAATCTCATAAATTAGACAGCAAAATTGAAACGTATTATAATAACAATATCTTGTAAAATAATATTGACAGTTTAGGGCAAAAATGGCCTAAGTCATTTTTTTGGCAAAAATGAGTTAAGACTGCCATCCTATGCACAATATCATTGGCCTCCTTTCTATCTAGATACTTTAGTACAGTGGCCTAAGTCATTAAATGTAATGAAACAAAGGATCCCAAAAGTGTCAGTCTGCCAAAAACATCAAAATCATCCTTAGAACTATTTTATTTTACTTTTTGTGTATCCTGATATCATTTTTCTTAGAAATTGGCCTTTTAAATGATTAAAATGTCTATTAAGATACTGACGTTTTTTCTAGATTATCTAAGAAGGCCATTTTTGCTCTAGACTGTCGATATTCAATATTTAGAGTATTTAAATAAAAGAGAATAAAAAGAAAACAAGTGAAATTAACTACAAATATATGAAAGTGCTACAGTCTGATATCTGAGCCTAAGAAAGTGTATTTGTCAAAGAGACTTTTACTGCTGCATATGAGAGCTAAATCTGTAAACACAAAACAATAAAAAGGTTTACCAGTCTTCATATTACAGTCTCTAAGAGTTGCAGGCTCGGTTTACAAACTAGGATTAGGAGTATAAGCAGTGAGATAAAGTAAAAAGCAAAAGGGTTAGTACTTGACTAAAAGTAATCTAACATGCTATACTACATTTTAATATATCAAATAGGACAAGAAAAAAACCACCAACACAACTCACAAAAACACTGAACAAAATAAGAAAATATTGATAACACAGGTCTCACTTAATGCATAGTTGAAGGTTTACTCTTCACAATGACACTGAATTAAAAAATAATGTGCAGAATAACAAATACTTTGAACTTTGATAGGATGCTGCGGAAAAGAAAACAACAAAAAATTCAATAAACAAAAAACTTAAGGATGAAATGTAAAACAGAAATGAAACCATGGAAGTAAGTACAAAGCTACAAGAATTGAAACCAATAAATTCAAACAATGGGATGTACAAACAATATGGGTGAATAACAAAGGCAACATGTAATCTGTCTAAACACCCATACCATGAATATAAATTTAAGTCTATATTATCATCTGAAGCAAGTCTTCTGTCTGTAGGATTAGATGAATTTGACTCTTGGTTGAATGAATGTCTATGTTGAAGTCCAGGCCTTTCTCCAGGGTCAATCCCTGACTCATTTAAAGACTGGCCTCGCTGTAACTAAACAATGGGGACATCAAGCATTAGTTTGTGCACAACTTATCACTTTAGAAGACAGATATCAAAGCTTGCTATTTGGATTGCAATGTGGAAATTAAATTGGAGGAAACAGCAGTCTATCCTAAGGCTAGGATTGCCAACAGCTTATTTATTAATTTTCTCTTAGCATTCTGCTTCAAATTTCCATGGTAGTGTAGACCTCGATGCAAAGTGTGTTATGTTATCTTTATTTTTTTAAACAACAAGACAAAAAAGATAACTTTTGAAGAGAGGGTCCTCGTGAAACTTTGACTATTATAAAGAAAGCCTTTTTGATAACACTGAGCATAAGAGCAAGCGACACAATGACATACAATAACCCATATTTCCTCCGAGCTTAAATTTTAATAATGCAACAATTAAGGCCCTTGACATAAATTATCCTCATTTAGACTAAGACATACCACATCTTGGTAGTAAAGTCTATAGGGTTACCAGGATTGGTGTAACTTAGTCTTCTGCTTTGATCCAATCTTGGTCCAGAGCTTATTGGAGGAGGTTTTGGTATGTCTGGTTTTGGCCTTATATTTATAACAGTTTCTTCATATGATGTTGATGTTGGCTGTATAAATTTAGATTAAAATAAATCTTTGATTCAAGTTCAACGCAGAAACACTTAAAGCTAAAATGGAAACATGGTTCTGAATCTGATTTCTTATGGCCTTTTTTTTTTTAGGTCTGAAAAGGCAATAGATGAGGATTCATTGTCAAAGTCAATTTCTACTATGCAAAGACATGGGGTGACAGATCATCACATACTGTGACAAAGAGTATTGTAGAAGCAACACACACCATGACCGTTAACCCATGTTCCCCCTAAGGCCCATTTGTTAAAAAAGTTCAAGCAGCTAAGGGCTTAGTAAAAAATGACCCTGATCTGGACTATGACATACCACATCTTGGTACTAAAGTCTACAGGACTGCTAAGATTGGTGTAACTTAGTCTCCTGCCTTGATCAGTTGATGGTCTTCTTGGTCCAGTGGGGGGTGGAGGTGCATCTGGTTCATCAGCCTTGGCCAGACTTCGTCTCCTGCCTTGATCAACTGATTTTTTCCTCATGTTTGGGGGTGCAACTGATGCATTTAAATCCAATACTGCTGGTTTTGGTGGTAATGGCTTTAAAACAGTTTCTTCATATCCTGTCTGTTGTTCAAATTTAGATTAACAAAAATGTTCTATACATTACTTTAATTTTCAGCGTGTAAATAAATACACTATTCTGAACCTGATTCAAACAGTAAAGACAAGGTTTCATTGTTCAATTGTGAAGTAAATTTTCATTTTTCAAAGCCTATTGGTATAGATCATCACGTTTTGGGACATTTTGCTGAAATAGAACCCTTACAACGAACCAAAGAGATAAGCATTCCTCCATTCATGTCATGTCATGACAAGTCAAGACAATACCAATTATTCTTGATGAGTGATTCATAAGTCACAAAAGAAGAATGTATTTACCAGAATAACACCATTGGCCAAAGATACCAACATCATTTAACAAATCTTTCAACTCACTCATGCTTTTGTTGAAATAGTGACAGATAAAAACTGAATTAAAAACATCTCACATCTTCTTTTAAAAGAACAAAAAGTAAATACTGGAATGTAAGACGAAAAGAATCTTGATCAGTAATGCCATCAGATCAAGTATCAATTAAGATCATATTGTACATCTGACAACTGCAGAAAGAACATACATGTAATGTGTATGGACAAAAGCACAAATATATCACACAATGTTAGACTTTTCTATTCTATTCTATTCATCAAAGTGCTATCAAGGCAATGTTACAGCTATATGTACATGCAATAAACATTAGAGGGACTTGTGATGGAAATTGTCATGGGAAAAGACATAAAAATTCTACTACTGAAAGAGAATATTATTTTTGGTTGAGTGTATACAAGTAAAAGTATAGAGAGAAGGATAGGAAAGAGAACCAAATATCAGCTCATCCATCCACTCACCCATCCACACAAACACCCTTGTCAGAACTTTTAACTAATCTTAACTACGGGAAAAGTACATTGAAATGTGCTGTGCATATATTGTATACATTAGTCCCAGTATATTTGTGCTACTTTACACTATGACATACCACGGTCTAGAAGTGAAATCTACTGGACTGCTAGGAGTGTTGACGTAACCGGATCCCATATTGACTGAATTAGTAGATCCTCTCCTTGGGGCAATGGGAGGGGGAGGTAAAACTGCTTGATTCAAATCTAATCTTGTAATTTGTGGAAAGTCTGACGATCTTCTTGATATAACTGTGTCTTCATAGCCCCCCTGTTTTTTCAAATTTAGATTGAGTATCAAAATTAAATGTAATTGAATATATCAAAGAAAAGTGCACTGACGGTACTTTTACCATAAAAGCCTAATAATAAAAGAAGTTGAAGAGTCTCAATGTAAAAGTATCGAAGAATACCAGGCAGAAGCATCATTTCAGGAAACCAAATGTGTGTGAATCTCTGTGCAGAGTTAAATACGCATATACTCAAAGGGTAAGTAAAATCAAGTGTCCAGGCCAAAGAGGTGAAAAGCTCAAATGATTACATCCCTTCAGCAAAAAAAGGAAGAAAGAAAGTTGTCATTTCAAATGAAAAGCAGAAATTATAATAATAAAGGTGATAATAAGATATTTTAGGGACTTGGAGCAGGACAGCTTGGTAGTTAGTCCATGGACTATACAGTAATTCCTTAATTCTCCTGCCAACTGACGTCACAGTATAGTTGACAAAGCTGTCAGGTCGTCGGTGAAAGTTCTTAAGAAAGTTTTAATCATTTGTTGAGTGAAAAGGTTTCAATTCTATAACTTGTTTTATAACACAGTTTCATTCAATCGTTGTCTTGAATCCACTGGATGCTCACATCAATTTTTAAATGCTATAAAAAAAGGTACTTCTATGAAGTAACACTTCGGAAGTAACATAGTCAGTTCCTGGCCAACAAAACAAAGAAAATCCCATTTGACTCGAGAAACTTCAACATGACACAACTTCACTCATAGCATACAATGCCATGAATATGAGCAATATGCACATATCCAATAAAGAAGGGGCAATTCAAGAGTTGTCCGTAACAAGCAAAGCAAACAGTAATTAGATTTAAAAGAAGGGGGAGAGAGAGAGATTGAAAATCACATGGAATTCACACAAATGAGTATTAGAACTAGAACTAATCCCACTACAAAACATTCTACAGTCAATTTCACCCACAGAAAGAAAGATGCCTCTGTATGCCTATATACAGTGTTTACTTTCTGCAAATAATGCTCTGATATAGACTCTAACATACCAACTTCTGGCAGTGAAATCAGCACAGAAGAGATTTGCGTTCACATAACCTGTCCCAATGTTGAGTGATGCAGATGAATTTCTTCTTGGGCTAAGGGGTGGGGGCTGAACTTCCACGTGCAAATCTAAACTTGGTCTTCTTGTTGTTCTTGGCTGAATCACATGTTCTTCATAGGCGGACTGTTTGAAATTTGTATCGAAACACTTTAAAATTATTTATTTTGTACAAAGTGACCCTTCTACTTACCAAAATAAAATATACAAAAATGACAAATTTTTGACAGTGAGATTGGCCAACCAGATGATTTATCTCCAATTCAATGATCGATTCACTGCCAGCTGGACATTTACAATTTTTCTGAAATATTACAAACTAACAATCTGTCCACACCATGGCACCTAACAAAGTATTCTTAAAAATATAGATAGCTGACAAAATCCTTTCTTGAATGTCCATTATAGCCAACCAAACTCTTCATTTTTTTGGATCAATTACTATAAATGTTTTTAGATGTGACAAGGGGGGGGGGGGGGGGGGTTATATAGAGATAAAGAGTTTGAATAAAGAAAACAAACAGAAAAAATTAACTAAATTTTGAATTAATAAATAAGAATTAAAGAAAGATTGGACAGGAAAAGATATTTGCTGCTTTGGCAGTTGACTAGGAATTTTAACATCCTATCTAAGGAAACATGACATTAGTGTGGACTATAACATGAGAAGCCATTCAGATCCATGCATCTATCTGCCTTGTAACTGCTAACATTGAACAAGGTCAAACCAAATTGAGTGGCCGCTCATACATACCAAGCATAGGTATCTAACTCAATCAAATTCACATAGGGTTTGGATGGGCCCATGGTAACGCCATTTGAGTGGACTGGCGGTACATAACTACCATATAAGAAAGTTCTGGTGGGCTCATATGAGGGTGGTCTCTCCTTGTTCGGGACAAAGTTACGAGCAAGTAAAAATGAGCCGTGAATGGGAATTCTTTACTTGTTTTCAATAAGGTTGTTTGTAAATGATCTGATATGATTTTTGTATTTTTTGACAAATATACATTCAACAAGATGGAAAACTTGAAATCAAAAAAGGTCATAACAAATTATTTAAAAAATCTACATATTCATAAAACCTTTTAAATCACATTTTTATTTTATTTTTTATGTCAAAGAGCTGTAAATGAGAAACAACAATACATTAACGTCCAAAAATTACTTACTCTAATTCAATATCTTTAATTTACAAGTAAAAGGTTTTCTTTCTTACCTTGACCTCTTGGACATGTTTTGCTGGGAACCATCCTTCCCTGGTACCCTTTCTTCCCTGAAATAAAATAAAATATAAAAACATATCACGTCAACCCTCACCATGAGATTTACTAAAAGATGGAAAAGACATTCTTGCTTTTTTGAGATTTATGCATATCTTTTTGTTGCATTATAAAACAAGGAAATATTCATTATAAGTTATTATTATAATATACTTACTTCCCACCAATGTTCTGAAGTTCTGCTCAACAGCTCAATAGTTTCGCCTTTTGTAAACTGTAATGCAGGCTTATTATCTGGAGGAATATTTGGTGCTCCGTTATACAAAAATGTAACTCTACATTTTCCTGAAATATCAGAGGGAAATTCTTATTCCAGTGGTCTGTTAGAATCAAATAATTCTCCAAATACTTTCCCCAATAGACAACATAAAGGTTCTACACATCTATACAATTTACTTCTCGACTTACTCTGCCGATGGCTTCATGAAAAAGCCACCTATCTCACTTTTTGGTGTTTTGAGATAATCAAGAAAAACGTCTTTATTTTGTAGTATTGCAAGTTACTTTATATGTGATTTACTGCTTGAAAAGCATGGAAATAAACTTAAAATACCTGAATCTGGTTCTAACTCTAAATATAAAATAAATTAGGTAGGTTTTGCCTTTATGGAGTTGAATGTTCTTCTAATCATTGCAGGCATCTTAAGAGGTTTAAACAGAGGCCTTGGATTGACTTACCTATACTGGCTCTTGGTGGTCGAAATGGTACTGCCGGCCCTGTTTCAAAATGATAAAAATTTTGAATCATTATTTCTAATACATATACTAACTAATTCAGACCTGTAGCAGTTTACAGATGTAGCAAACCAAACATTGTCATAGTAATTTAGTGGTTGTGGAATAAAAGAAGAAAAAAACAATCTAATCAAATCAACCAATCAGATAAAATTATTCCAACAAAATGCAATATCTATTAGTCATTAATATTACCTTGAGTCCCTTTTCTATTTTCTTATTAAAAAAAATTCTATTCTCTTTGAAAATAATTTCTAAAGCAAATGTATTGCTCCATACTAATGACACTTTTATGTCATCTTCAAGAAATCTAACTTGAATAAAAAGACTAGTTTGATAGTAACATACCATTTGATTTTTGCACTTGGCCTGCTTTTGAAATACATTCCTTATGAACTGATTTCTTTGTTTCTACAAAATAAAACCAATACAAAGGATGACATTAAGTGAAAACATAACTCTTCTCTCAAACCCACAATTGTTTTTTCAGTATAAAACTCTTAACTATAGGTAAAGTCATCAAAAGTACTCACTTTTACAAAGATAACCCTGGAAGAAGATTCCCCTAGAAAATGTACAAGAAAATATTTTGTGTCACAAGAAATTCACGAGTTCATATAATCATTTAAGTATCATATCAACAATCTTAAGCAAAAATGGCCTAACTCTTACTTCAATGAAGGCTTGTCTTATAAGGGATTTTTGTAACAATATTATATCTTTTGAGTGCAGATTGCAAATATTATAAGAAATATCCATTATTACAACTAATGTCTGATATGATATTTTTGGTCACAACACAAACAACTATTTACCAACCTCAATATTTGGTTCAAATACAGTTTAATGAGTTTTGTTTCATCTTTCAACCTACCTAAGTAACTTTTCACAAACTGTGCAGTAGGTAGGTTCTGCAAAGGTATGCATTGCAAAGTCATGACCATCTGCTTTAGCATAAGGTGGCGCTGTATTCTCTCTGAAAATAATCATTCAAACAAATATCATGGGATTTCATTCTATACTAAACACCAAGAAAAATCTAGTTGTAAGTAAGCTGAATTTTAAGTATGCACTACATTTCAGAATAACTGCTTGGTGAGTTCTCATTTCTGACAGAAAGACCTAGAATTTTACAATGACTACATGGGTTTTAAGGTAACATAAGATAATGCAAAAAGTTCAAGGGAGATTCTGCAATCATCCATACAAAGACTTGAATATGATCAATTTGGTGATCCTATCATTATTGGTTAACATAAAACATCTTAAAAGTCCTTACAACGCCAACTGTATTGCTTCAATCCATTTCTGCCGCACCTCTGGAGTTTTGGCCATGAATGTAAAGGCATTGGAGTTATTCTTTTCTGCTAGGACAAACTGATGTGGAAATGCCTGGAAATTTTTCAAAAACACACAACTCACAATTCTATCATAAAGACTGATTAATTAGATAAACAGAAATCGAAACACTTATGAAAATGGGTGTTTTTTTTCTTAAGAGTTCCTCTCCTTTGGATATCCTTGCTAGACAAGACTTCCTAGAAAGGCATTTCCTTTCCAATATGTTGCCTTGCTAACATGTCATATCATGTTACTTTCAAAAAAATCCAATCCAAGCTTCTATCATCAAGGAGATTAATTTTGATTATTTATGCAAAAATTGATTATCATTTGGTAGCTCTGGGAACAGTAGGAACCACAAAAAAACAAGAGATCAAGTATTTCACTATACCTTATCCCCCTTTTTCAGATTATTAGCCTCATCCACTCTGTACTGTGACAAGACAATGGCATCTTTATAGCTGTAACCTTCACCCTGAAAGAACAAACAAACAAGAATAATGTCAATATATTATATTCATCGACACAATTCATGACCATATCATTTTTCGTTCCGCCTAAAAAGGGGAGAAAAAAAAGGGGGGGCAATACCACAAACATAACAATCAAAAGTTTTAAAAGAGGAATGCAAAAGACATACAAAACATTTCAAAAGTTTTTATTAAACACCATTTTTGTGATTTAGGATAAAATCCTTATAATATAAAGTTAAAACTTGAAAGTAAAGAAAGAAATATTACATATTCATAAGGATGTATGAAGCCAGGGGGAAAAAAAATCAAAAGTTTCATCAATAGTGTGCCACTACTGAAAGACAATCTTTGAATAGCAATTTTAATCTTGTTTTCATAACCATGGACAAAATAATGAGGTCTCTATTGCTTCTAAACTATGCAATGAATAGTTTAACTGAAGGACTTAATTTACTGTATTATCATTTATTATTTTCAATAATGTAAATTAGATTACCAGATTTGTTTTTAAAGAGATTTGTTTTCAAAATAGATCAAGATTAATATATATTAATTATGAGAAATATCAAGTCTTTCCATAGTAAATGTATAGATCTTTTGTAAGATGTATTTTAAGATGCTTGACATACACGGACCAAGTACATTAGAACATAGTTTTTGAGTCTTTACAATAATACCAAGCACAGACTAGAAATTAAATAGAAGGACTACATATTTTCTTTATTTGACAAAAGTAACTGGTCCATATCAATAGCTCAATCTGTAACAAATATTTCAATCTAAGGTTAACACATACTATTATTTCTTAATAATGGCTTTCATTGGTGATTTTGTTTAAAATTTCTTAAAATGTATTCAAATAAAACTTGAACAAAACATTTGCAAATCAATGAAATACAATCTGGCTTAAATCCTTTCCAATTCTAACCTAATGCAAGCATAATGTCTGGTTAGAAATTTAATAATAAACAGGTATTTCTATGATTAATAGAACTGCATTTCCACCTTTGCCTAGCTTAGTACATTAGCATAGAAGCAAAATTGGCAATACAAGTGCGCAACCTTGAGTATATCATGTCAACTAATACACAAAATATCTTCTTACCCACAGAAATTTATCCACCATCTATGTACAAAGGAAGACAATAAAAGGGAGCCGCATGGCAACGAGACAAGTGCAAGACCAAAAAAAATATGAATAAATAAAGAAGAGAAAAAGAAACACTGGGTTATCATCAAAGGCGATATCTAAAACTACAGTTGATGATCTGGTCAACACTTCTGATAGAAAAGACAATTTCTAAAAAACTACAGATGATTATCTTGTAAACACTCTCCCTGGAAAGTGAGATATCCACCATGCAGAGGTGATTTATTTGTGAAGGCATAAACTTTCCGATACTGATGCAGCCAAATATTATTACATTATTTCAGTAGGGGAATAGTTCTAATACAATCTTTAAAATCAAATCTGTTGGTGTAAAGAAAGCCACACACTATCTGAGATAAATGATTTTTTAAATCTACACTAATCACCTGTTGCTACTTTCTTCATGTTTGCTTTATATGGAGGTTGGTTTTTTTTGGTTTTTTTTTGTAGATTATGACAAAGTTTGGAATTGAGATTTAAAAAAAAAGGTTTTGTATTGACCAGGATCATCAACTTTTGAAATGAACATGTGCCATTCAAAAGATAAGACTACATCTACAAGTTTTTGATTGAAATTAAGTTTGATCTACAATAACAATGAATTAATGAAATGACGAAAAAAATAAACAAATTCTGAGATTTTAAAATACACAAGGATTTCCATGACAACTACATCAATAAATAGATCGAGCAATGATAGCTTACAATCAATCCCTACATATAGAGGAGACTAGTACCACTCAATTAAGATGTCACTAAAAGGATCAACAAGAATCATTTCTCATTATCAAATTATTAAAATGAAAAGAGTTAGATATATACAGTATGGAATGAATTGAACTTAACTGTCATGCAAAATCAAAACTACAATACGACCAACCACTAAAACAACAAGGTCAAACAAAAGTGCATTTTTTTACCTGGCTGGTGTGTCATTAGAGTGAGAACTATATCGGCACAAACATTAAACAATGACATGCATTTTCAATTTTTGGGCCATTTTTTTTGGTATTGCTATCAGAGTTTTTAATGAACACTGGTTATAAAAGTTTTTCATTTTGCAGATTAACATTTTCTTCATTGTTGAAACCCCAAATAAAAACAATGTTAAACTGTTGGTTGCAAAGCACATTCAAATGATCAATTCATGCCAGCAGCAAATCACTATCACATGCTGTGCACACTTTAATTAATCCCCAAGTTCTGATAAAAACTAACTAAATTTCAGGTTTATATCTAGGTGGTGTATCAGTTTTTGCTAGATTTTAAAAAATCTTTCAATAGGACAAAATTAAAAAGGTTGACAATACAACAGAGGGGATAACCAATTGATAAAAAATGCTTAAAGACTAAATGGGGAGGATGAAAATGAACCATGTAACTATTGAGAGCAGTGCCATCTGCTGGTAAATAAGTCAACTGCTTTTTACATGCAGACAAAATCCAACAAAAAAACACATAGGACCACCTATCAAAATAATTCCCTGGTATATCTTATGAATACAAAATGAAATTATCCCAAATATTAGGTTAATATCTATGAGATGCATGTTACAACATTCACATAACAAAAAATCAGAAAAGAAATAAGGATATGGGACACAAACAAATATTGAAGGTAAAGGATCAAAATGTTTCAGTAAAAATCAAGGAAGGGGAAGAGGTCGAGATCATTTGTCATGCTTTAAAAACTGTTACCTGCTACAGCAAATTACTCCATACATAAACACTATACAAAATATTCTATAAATAAATCAGAGCACCACCCTCATACCACCACCGCTGTAATTGCACTGTTCACAGCTAAAGCTCAGACACTGGCTCAAATTTGCAGATAGAGATGATAAATCTATCTTCTATCCATAGGTCAATTTCATAAATTTAGAAACTGATTTTAAGTATGTAACTTTATATTGTAAAATTTAGTTTCTTGTGCAGACATCCCTGCAAAAAATTTGAGCCAGATTCTGATGATGAAAAAAAGCATAAAAAAAGCCACAAATTGTCTACCTAACTCATGCAGGTACTTACCCTACTTTTACCCATCAGTAATACTTTATCAAACAGGAAAATCATTCTAAAAAAATTAATAAAAATGCAATTAAAGGAAGGGCAGCTTACATCATATCTTCTGGTTTGGCTGGACAAATGGGCTTAAAATTAGAGAAAGTATTTGCTTCTTACCTATTGTGTTGTCTATTGTCCTCATGATACTTGACTTTCAGTTCACCGTCTTTGAGTAAGCGTCCGTAATCATGCAATGTTGTATCCTCTGGCTGCAAAAAGTGTTTGAAATTTAGTATCGATAAAGTAACCTTCATTAACAACAGCATTTGCTCAGACGTTAGATAAAAAAATCAACACAAAATAATGAAGCTCTTTAATGCTCATAATCTGTTTCAGTTTCTATTTGTCAACTTTAAACTTTGTATAGTTGTTGTCTGTCTTTTTAAAATTTAGTTTAAATATTTCTTGGTACCATTTTCAAATCTGTAATGTTGTCTTGGATTTCCCCTATTAGCACTTTGGTTTCGTGGTCTCTTTTAACTTCATTGACATAAAGAGAGAGATCCTGCAAAGCAAAACGTTGAAACATTTGTTGGAAGTAATCTTGTGCTGTATCATACCCAGTTCTTACAATGTCTTATATAGTATTGATTGGTTAAATTACAAAAGGAGGGCCTCATGAAAGACAAGGTAGCTGAAAGGGTCACCCTCCTTAAATATCAGAAATCAATTTTAAAAATGGCAGCTTTAAAAAAAAACACTCTTACCTGCATGGCTTCTAATGCTTTTTCTAATTCTTCTCTTTCTTTATGGCCGGCTTCTGTTTGTTTGAGTAATTCCTTTAAAACACGAAAGAGAAGATATGAATCAAAGCCTTACAAAACTTGAAAGCACCAATATTCACAATGACCATGACACAAACAGAAAAATATCTGTAATCAGGCTAAAATAAAAAGTAAGTTTGCGGAGGAGCTCCCCGGGCAATTTCGTTTCGTTTTTACAAATAAATTATTGGTGTTTGAACAATAAAAAATGTTTTAAAACAGAAATAAAAAGAATTAAACCAGTAAAATATTAATTATCTACTTAAGATTTCAAAACAAATACAGTTACTCCACTTAGCGACAAATAAATGCTTCATGTAGATAGCCTACTGTTGAGGTAGATTAATTCTTATGCAGTCAAGAAAAAATCTGTAGAACGAACAATTCTATTTTTTTCCCCTAAAAAATATTCATCCATTCAGCAATACTTATTCTCTGTTAAGTTAAATCAACAAACTACTCTGACTACTCTTGGTTGACTACCTCCATTATCTTAAACCTTGTTACCTTGTTTGAATGGGTGAAGAAAAACACCACCCTTTTTCCTCCCTCCCTCATAAGATTTTTTTTCAGCCATGAGGTCAACCACAAACATTTTTTAAATACCTGCCTCAAGTGCACTTAGACAAGACAGAAAAAAGCATGACTCACTTTTAGTAAAAGATGATACTTTAAGACTCTTTGCATGGGCACTGACAATAGATCTCGAAGCCTAAACCTGCCTTCATTTGCTTTTTGCTGACAGTTCTGAAATAGGATTATAAAATAATGATAGAACAAAAATTGCACAATGAAGTCCTGGCTAATCCAACATTTCTTGGTCGTATCATAATTTCAAAAACAATTTGAATACAACAAAAATGAAACAATATACTCTTAATATCAAATTGGCAATAAGTATCAGTAATAATTTTTTATACATATATAAAATACCAAAACTTGTTAAATTCAAAGCAAAATTAATTAATTAACACACAAGGAATTCATGCAAATTGTTAACACGAACTCTGAAATGTGATACTATATGCTTAATTAGTCAAAACATGATAAGAATAAATAATTTATGAAATTTTTACTATGTGAAAATTCCTACCTCAATTGCAGGTTTGGTTAATGGACCCTGAAGGAGTGTATCTACTATCGCTTGTGCATCTGGTAGGTTGGCACAGAATTCACCATACACAAGAAAAGGTCTTTGAAATTCTCTAAAACAAATCCCAATGTCTTTACTTCTGGTACCAACAACCTTGCCTTTGACCGATGTGGCTTCTTGCATTGTTTCAAAAAATTTGGTGTGTTTTTCCTTGAGATACTGAGATTAGAAAATAAAATGAATAATTCAATAATAGAAACAACAGCAAGATGTCTAGCAACTCCTATGATCAAATATTCCCCATACATCTCTGCTGTGAATTTGACACTAAATACTCTGTGATTATTATTAAGTTAAGGTCTACTTTTATTTACTTTTCAGTTACATGGAGATGATTGAATCCCACTAGTAGAACAGCCATTATATACTTACTTCAATGTGAAGAAATATCTTATCATAATCATTTCTGGTAATAATATTTTGCAATGGTTTCATAAAGCACTGAAAGGAAATAAGAACAAAACACAAAGTTTTATACATGTATGTAAGGTAAGACGATGAATGACAATTGCAATAATTTTTCTTGAAATTTTACTTTGTTTAAGAGAAGCAAAGACACTTACTTCATGGATCATTTTGAGTGCTTCAACATAATTCTTTTCTGTCTCTATCAATTCCCTTATGCAATGTTCTCTTTTTGTTAGAAGTGCTGGTGCAGGCTGAAATCAAGAAAATGTTGCAGATAACAATATCAACAGCAATGTTTGCAGTATCTGCACAAAGTCATTTGCAAATCAATTGATATTTCTTCAAGTTACAAGATTTCTTTTCAGGCCAGGAGCAGTTCCTCTAGAACCTCTAGACTCTAGTATAGTCTGATTAGCATTGAATGTAGAATTCTTTTTTTTCAGGGAGAGCACTTTCAACCAAACATGAAATGTTTGCCTCTATATATTTAAATGATTGAAAATGTTTTCACAAAAATTGATTTTTTTTATCAACAGCATTGAATACATTCCAAATATATTGCAAGCTTTGTAGGAGTTTTTTATTTACTACATAATATTCAAATTGTGAATCAATCAATTCCATTCACAATGTAGCATGCCAGGTCAAAATCCTTGTGTGAAAATCATATTTACTTCGGCAAAAATGTTTTTTTCCAATCAAGCAATCAAATATGAATATAGCTACTACTTCTAAGTATACAAACTACTACATGAATCATTTCAAACTTTTACAAACCTTTACTTGAAGAAACAAGCAGCCTGCATCAATGGATATCCAACACTGAACCCGATACTAAGTGAGAACTTAACTGAAGTACTTTTTCTCTTAGAGAATGATTGAAGATGGCAAACAGAGTGAAAACTTTATCGCAACATGTTCATTAGTAGTAGTAGAGCATTGAAAACATGAATTGGTACCTTTGGTTGCCGCATTTGGAAAAAGAAAGTGATTTCATCATAAATGGACTCACTTTCATCATCATCACCCATAGCATCGTAAATTTCTTCCAGTTCCTCATCTTCGTTCTCACTGTTTTAGTTTAAAATAAGGATGTGAGCTTTCTAGTAATTCACAGTAACAGTCTCATGCTTTTTTAGTGGTCAAGAGTCAAAAAGCCAATACTAGTACATTGAAACATACATGTATGCTTAGTGATTTCAAATATTTTACACAGTATCATCTATCATTAGGAAAGTGTAGAAGACAGTTGTGATCAATTTTTTTTACTATAATATAAGCCTCAAGTGGGAACCCAACCATACTATTTGATCACCAAGCATACATGTTAAAGTCCGTAGCACATCTGCTCTCTTAATGCTGCTCCCTTTACACAAAAGGATTATCAAAGCAATGCCTTGCATCAGATTTTATCAAAATGCTCAGTTAAAATATGTTTCTCTCTCTATAGCATTGTAAAATTCATTTTTTCTGACCCATGTCTCAGACGCACTGAGTTCAAAGAGACTGGGCCAAAGGAGCTGCTCTCTTTAATTTATGCAGATCTGCTACGGCTTTAAGCCAACACAAAGGTGGGTGTTAACAAAATTAGTCTCTTCTTGTCAGCATTCAGAAATGAAGATTCAGGGGTTGATTTTGTTTTCTTTAAAGACAAAGGATTTGAACAAATTCTAGGGAGGAGAGGAAGAGACTGCTAGTCCAAAAGTATAATAAAATACTATGTGATCCAAGAAAGAAGGGAGGATCTGATCCCCTGTTTCCTTAAATTTAGTCAAACTGTCTCTCTGGTTTGAAAGAAATTGAACTTAAAGCATTAGATCTAACAACCCTAAAAACAATAAGCAAGAGAAAGAAAATGAATGGTTAATAAATAGGGTATAAATGTGAGTCCAAAAGAAGTGCCAAAAACTGATAACAAAACAGCTCATACATATAAATAAACAAGAAAGATCAGATAAAAACAACAACAAAATAATTAAAGAAGCAAAGCCAAAAGGATTTAGGAGTGCACATGCAGGAACAAGGCTATTCGTTAGAAACAAATGATAGAAATCAAGCAAGAGTTTGTCTGTTTGAGTGTAGGTTTGCATTTGAGTCACTTACCTTTACATCAGAATGAAAATAGTCATCAAGGTGGATTTTGATTTCACTGTTCTATACTTTATTTCTTACCAGTCTATTGATCTAACTTGTCTTACTGACGTTTCATGGCTATATATATCATCTGTACCCTATACTAAAATTGTCAACTATTTGTTTCCTTGTGTAATCAATTCTTACCCGTCTGACAGACATAAGGTCCCCATAAATATCTTCAGGATCATCATTATCATTGAAATAATCATACAGCTGTTCTTCATCATCACATTCATTACTAAAATATACACAAGAAGTCAAATCTTATCTACAAGGATCAAATTTAAAGCAAGCAAAGAAGGGAAGTGTGTGCATCTGTGTGGCCCAGCAAAAAAAAGTTCCTGAAATGTAAAGACACTAAGACAACCCACCCCATGGAAATAATACAATACAACTATAAAAAAATGAACTAAGATTGTTTCAGCTTAAAGAAATGCCTGGTAATTAGGCTGCTATAGCAAGGAGAAGGGTTTTGCTTGCATTGCATTTGTATATGCGCTTGTCTCGAAAAATTCAAATAAAGGTGTTTATTTAATAAACTAAACATAATAGAAAATAGTGCCTGATGTGCATTCTGAAAGTGATAATAGCATTTGATCACGATAAAAATGATAAAGGGAAATCTGCAATGTTGTATCGAGATCTTGCACTGTGACACAATGTTCATGGTTTTGAAGATGATGTTATGCCTAACTGCACACATACTTTCACCACAATAACAAAATGATTCACCAAACAGTGTTTCAAACCGAATATCACTACTAGGCAATCAAATAAACCATGCTAAAATCCATATTCTACTTGACTTGACAAAAGTAAACACTGAAAAACAACAAATAAGGATGAAAATATTCCCAGTGTCCAGTCCTACCTGGACTGCTTGGATGCGACGTAATGAACACAAGTCTTCATATACATCATGATCATCCTCATCACTATCATAGCTGTCATAAGCCTGGTCTCCGAGAAGCTCGCTTATCAAGATAAAATGAAGGATAAGTATTCATCTGTTTAACTAAACAATATGTTATAAGTCTGGGCGGTATTTTTAAAAACACATTTTTATTTGGATTTTTTTATAGACAGTGTGGCCTATTCAGCATTCTTTTCCTCACTCCTACTCTAAAAAAGCTATTATTTAAATGAAATTATCTCCTTGACAAAGGAACCTAGAATTGAAAACATCAGGACCTTATAAAAAAAAAATCAAGTTTTATTGCAATTTATGAAAAATATACAAAAATCTATAGAAATATCTACTGCATCTCGTTTGCAAATTGCTTGTTTTGGTGTTGTCTAAAAAGAAAAATTTAATATTTTGTAAATTTAATATTTTGTCAACATTTCACAAAAATCTTATCTAAACCTTGCATCAAATTTTTAAACCACCTAATAAAATAAAATGATTTCTTTATTTTACATTGCATAACAAACATGAATCACTCATCATAATAAAAACAGCATCAACTTCAAAAATTTACAATTAAGATGGAAAAAATTTGGATTCTACTTACGCTGCTCTGAGTTCCAGTGTGTTGTAATATTCACTACTACTATCTACCTGAGCTGCATGGGCTGGTGGAAATGAGCTGTGAAAAAAGACACAATGAACGTTAAATTTCAAGCAAATTTTGAAGATTTATAAAATATGTGTAAAAGTCAAATTTTTGAGGAAAATTATAGAATGTTTTTTCTTTTACAGTAGATTGCAACACGATACTTAAAGAATAAGGTTTTTAAATGCTGAACGGTACCACAAAGAAACATTGTATAATCAGGGGTCGATTTACTTTTTTTTTTCCAGAGGGACCCGCAAACATGATTAAATGAAGAAAATGGCTAAAATCTCTAAATTTCTAAGGGTCCCACCCTATACTTTATAATGGGACAAAAATGGTTGGTCCCTCGGACCCTCAAGTAGATCAAGCCCTGTATAATTCAGACAGTACAGAATTAGAAATAAGAATGAATCCCTATAAACAAAACTTTGATAAATACCCTGATACAAATTTGAACAAACCTAAAGCCACAGTCCCATATAAGCACGGATGAACACGGCAGTCCCGGATCAAACCCGGATCAAGATCCGTGACGATCCGTGCTCATTTTGGAGTTTTCAACACAGTAGTTACACAAACAAACCCGGCCAAACACAGCAACTACACAGAATCAACATGGTGCCCACACGGATGACCAAGGACCGGCCTGTAATAGTCTATGTTTGCACTGTGTTCACACTGTGAGGGTACTTGTTGGCACTGTGTCTATCCATCATCATTAAAGTTTCTTCCCGTACTCTTCAAGGATGCACACGTTTTAACACGAAATTTTGAACCTCCCAAAAATGTTGTGTTGGCCCATGGACCAAAAAGGACCGAAGTGGCCTTTCAAGGCGGTTAAACAGTTCACTCGCCAGATCGTGCCGGATGTGATCCGGCACCTATATGGGACTGGGGCTTTAGTAACCCTTTGATAAATGGCTATGAAACAATCAAATAAAATGATGACAGGGAAATAAACATTTATGTGGTTTGTAACTTCTCAGTTACAGATTAGATCAAACATCCTGATTGTCAAGTACATTTATGATAGCATTATGAAATCTAGTCTATATCTAACATGTTCCGTTTGTTTGTAAAAACCAAAATGAATTCACTGACCACTAATTTTTCACAAGCTAAATGCAGTGATTATTATTCATATCTGTAATTCAATGAGCAATTTTTTTCAGATTTTGAAAGGCAATTTCAATATAAATTCTGCTGCATTTGATTCATAAAAGTGGTATGAGAATCAAGATGATTTTTTATAATGGATAAAGTAAATATTTCTCTTACCCAACTCCTGATCTCTGAGCCAGTGTTGTTTTGGATAATTTTGATAATGTTACAACGACCTGAAAGAAAATATTGATTCCATTAATCTTTGTTTCAAAAATGTACATGCTTTGAAAAAAAACAAATAATCAGCAGTTTTGTTTTGCAATTTCCACAAAGGCCCTTTTAGATAAAATACTAAAACCAATTGATAAAAATGAATAAAAGGGATTGATTCTATTATTCTCATAATAAAAAATCTAAATGTGTCAAGTGTTTATGATTATCATCTCACTATAGGACATTGTAAAAAACAAATGCATAAATGCTACAAATATCTAATAAAAAAATCTAAATGTAATATAATTCTGTTTCTAAGTCCAAATTGCCTTTTTTGCTTGATCCATTCTTTCTCTTTTCATCAATTTCCTTTACTCTATAAACTCATCTACCTAAAGTACTTTATATCAAAATATAGCTGAGTTGTATAATGCAATTGAGACCATGTACCCATAACTATTCTTATTCAGCTTTTAATTTTACAAAAAAAATGCTTGCTCCAACGATTATGATGAATTGAGTAAGGTACTTCAGCCCAAGCCATCGCTTACATTATACATGAACTGAATTTCAATGCTATCATGAACAAGCTAGGAACTTCATGTTGAACATTGTTTACTACATTCTCAGTCATTGGACCTTTAGGCAGGGCTGGGAAATCCCCTTTATTAAAAAAAACCCATCTTGGTTGTGTGTCACATCTATATAATGCTATTACTAATGTGGTTTTAGAATACAACAAAAAGCACACCTATAAAACAGCTGTATACTTAATAATACATATATTGACAACCACTCAAGGTTTTAGTACACCAATATCTTACCTTGCCAAAATCTTTCATATCGAACAGATCGTATGGATCAAAAAGATCAGATTCCCTCAATTGAAATGTGGTTTTACACACTGACAAAAAAGTCCTAATATTTTTCAGGCACAAAAACTGCAAGGAAGAGGAATAAAAAGAGAAAAAACATATAATTTCAAATGTGTCCAGTAAACCATTTATGACAGTTGTTTACAGCCAAAATGACTGGTACCATTAAGGATATAAACCATGGTTCTTTATTAACACTCCAACTCACCATTTAATACCTTCTTTATAAACAAGCTTCCCATCTATAGGCAAAATGTTTACCTAAAACAGGTAGCCTATACATTGTCACACAATATTAGAACAGACAGGTTACTATTTTGTGCAATATATCCTAGAGATATTGGTACACCACTTCCCTGTCAACAACTACCAACACAAAATCACACAATGTTGGTTTATTTACTTATTCAAACTACATTTCCCCCACTGCATAACTATAAAAAGCATTACAAGTATTAAAAAACATTTTTGTTCACTTAAATCAATATAATAAAATAAGCATCATATGACCAATCTAGGGATCATAAATCTCAGTTTTCTTCCTTTCAAACAACAAAATGAATGATACATTCTGAGATAAGTGATTAATTACATTACCTAATGTTAGCATATTTGTTCACAACTTGCAATCACAAGTTGTTGCACTTCTGATTTATTTCAAGTCAAAGTTCTCTTTCAAGTGACTACCTCCTAGGAGGAAGTTATGGATCTTAAATGATTTATTTGATGATCAAAGTAAAGACAAAATGGATTAAATTAATACAATGTACTCTGTCCTATGCAGATACAATATCATAACATTACTATAGTTGAATATACTGGAGTATTAGATAAAATATCATTTTCAATAACTGTCTGCTTCCTTCTTTTTGAAATATTAGGGGGTCTGGTCATACATGTTTGATAAAATATTGTTGTCAGTTTATCAGCACTACATGATAATGTGTGCCATAAGAAACGGTAATAACATTTCCTGGAAATTCCAATTTCCTTCTTCCTTTCATTATCATTATGTACACCTAAGGTAACCTTTCTGAATGTTTAAAGTATGTACAGGTTTATAGTCACTTTAATATTTTAGAAAGTTTTCTTACACTTTAACTAAACTTAACACCAAAAATCATCATTAACATAAGTCGTGATTTAAATGTGACAATGCTATAACAAAAATGACCACAGCTTCATATCCTGATGTCTTTCTCATTCAAAAAGTTTTTTTTACCTCTGGTTTGAAATTTATTAATCATGTCTCAATTCTGAAACACACCCTATTTTAAAGAAATCGTGTAAAATCATAAATTGAGACCAGCTAACCATGGTTATCTTAAAACTCAATGACCAAGTAATCAATACATTTAACCTATAAATATTCCAAGATCATTCTCATTCAATTTCAGGGGTCGATTTACTTTTCTCAGAGGGACCGGGTCCCGCTTGCATGATTACTAAGGAAAATCTCTAAATTTCTAAAGAACCCACATATTCTTTATAATGGGACAGAAACTGCTGGCCCCTTGGTCCCTCAAGTAAATTGGTCCTTGAATATTGATGCAATTGCAATAAAATGAGTAACTGAAGTAACAAATTATTCAATCTCTTCCTGTAAATTTGTTTTTTTTTAATGACTCAAATATATTTTTTAATCAAAAGAAAGGTGAATCATATTTACTTTGAACTGTTTTAGTTTTCTTCAAAATTACTATTTTTTTCTTAAGCCATAATGTGTTTTATTCCAATGCCTTAATTGCCAACATAAAATTACAAAAGAATGGTGTTATTGCTTTACAAAGCCATCATTATTTTTTTTATTCTTGTACACATGGAACTATTCTGAATAGGTGAAAGTTGAGTAACAGAATTTCTCTGCTGCTACCAACTAAACCAAAAGGTGTTGTTTAATTATTGTATAGATAAATACATTATTACTAAACATATAGTATAGGAGTTCATAAAACCATGTCAAAGTGTTGATTGTTTTATAAAGTTTCTTGGTCTAAAATATCAGGTCCCTATTCTTACCTTCAATCATTGGGTGTAAAGCCTTAAGGCAACATTTGTAGGCACAAAAGACTAAAAAAATCGTGCTTAATTTTTCGTCAAGAGTCACTTCTTCTTACTGGGGGCCACAATACGTTCAATAGGTTTTTTTGGGAGTAGGAGAAGTGCAACAATTATGATTGAAGTTAGTGACGTGAGCTTTTACACTAATTGGCATGACAGCTTTGACAAGTTGTTCTTTCATCTTTTAAAGTGCACATGATTTGCATAAATACAGCATATATAACATTTTCAATCTAATGATTCCCAAAAGCCTTTGCTTTACCTTCAATTCACTGTGTATTATGACTAAGTAAACCAGGAAACAAGATATAAAATTTACACAAACCTGTGACATTTGTGGTCTCTGACTGAAGTCCTTTAAATCAACCGAAGTCGGCTGCAAACTGTTCAATAAATGGCAAAGTAAGACACCATCTCGAAGACATGATGCCAGATCAAAAACTTCTGCACTAGTCCATGTCACACGATGATCCGGTGCTAAAATTTTACATTTCACCAGCCATTCGGCACAATATCTCCACTCTTCTTGCGCCATCTTGGAAACTTCCTGCTCTGGCCCCTGAATGAGCACCGGCTACGTATATCTCCTAGACGTGCATTGTTATTTACTTTTATTTGTGTTAAATGTATATACAAAAATAAAATATTTCAATATAATCTTATTCTTGTCATCAATTAGATATCTAGTCATACTTTTATAGATAATATATTACGAAACTAAAATGCTCATACAGCATTTGGCCCAGAATCTGTGTAAGTAGGCTCTAGAAACAGGTCAATACACAACATTGTATGACTTCTGTCAAGACAAAGTGTTTCTGTTACTAGTGTAAGCGTTTTCGCCTTAAATCTTCGTTCGTTGCATATGCAGCATCATGAGGTAAGTGCTATTGTAAAGCATACAAATACAGTACATAATCAAATGATTGTATTACTCGAACAAGTTGTCAGAAATTTCAGATATGTCAGAACACAATATTACTTTCATCACCTGCCAGATCAGCATGTATTTTTGTAGTCAAGGCCTACTGTACGGCGTACAGAATCCATTTAGATTAGAATGTGGGCTTGAAAATTCTTCTTTGACTTATTAATATTCTTCATATTCAAGAGTTCTAAGATTTTGTTCGTTAAACAACTCAGTTATCTCCACTAAGGACTTTTCTTTACAGTTACACCTGGGACAGTAGGACTAGGAGAACATATCCACTGTCCTGTACGGACCCCTAACAGTCGGAATCTAGGGGCCTGCCTTGATAATCTGGGGGTCTGGGACCTGCATGCATGATCTTATGTTGACCCCTGATTTATTTGGACATTCATGGTTTAATGTGTTAATAACGTTCTGGTTAGAAATAAAATGGTGCGATCTGACATGATATTGTTGATATTGTAACTGCCAATTTTGTGTCCTGAGAACTCTATGATGAGGGTGCATAAAGATACCTTTTGGTATTATAAAAAAGTAACTTTATTAATTCATTTTGATCCCAAATTTTGCCTTTTTTACAAATGTAAAATATGTTTTTCATTTGGTATGCATTGATTAAAGGCATGCTATATGCATTTAAACCCATTATATAGTTTAGCTACATGTCTGATACCCGAACATTCCACCCCTGTCCTTTTCTGGGTTCTGCGCATTGGACTCTACCCACTGTACATTCAATGTCAGACTATCTATAGCTACGGCGCCATTATCACATGGCAAACCCTTATTAAATACCGATCGCTACAAGACAAAAAGTGTAAACCCTCTCTAAATAATGAATCAAGACTGATCGCCATAAGACAAAAAGGGTAAAAAATGAAACCATCAAATTGCAGACAGTATCCTTTTGATTTAGAGTAGAAATTATTTGGATTTTTTACCCAAGAGACCCCAGTCTTCCCTAACTTCTTGAGTAGTGGGAACAGAAGGCATACAAGTGATTTATTAAATGTTTTAATCAATAACAGCCCTATCATAATTTCTGAAAAAGGTGACTTTTGTTGTGATTATTCCTGTCCTTTATTTGACCAGACCGCATGTATTCCTGTAACTATATAACGTTCCCACAGGTCCATCATTTCCTTTGCAAAGTGCCGTGTCCATACCAATGTGTTGTTGCTGTAGGCCTATTGACATTTGTTGTTTGCACATTTTTTATAGGAAAGGCTGTTCGATCAGATGACTCAAAACATATCCACATTGTAATATGATATGAATGAGATGTTTGAAACCAAAAAAATATATACATTGTTGACTAGTTCCTAATTGACCCTTTTTGGCTAGGCTTAGAGATTTGAAACTTATACAACATCGCAGTTTGGAATAGTGATTACTGCTGAATCAAAAGATTCTCATGAAATACATGTGTACCACGATTTCCAAAGTGGTGTGTCTAAAACCAGATCAACCTTGTTTCCATTCTATTCTGTACATTTGATGCCCTGAGCCGACCATATTATATCCTGGTAAACTGGATGAATATATCAAAGCCCTTCCTAATTTATTGGTAAATGGAAAATTGGGTCACCATCATTTTTTTATGTTTTTTTGTCTCAACATGAATTAGACTTTATTCAGATATTTATGTCAAAATAACAGAAAGAAGCAAGGGGTTAAGATGGAGTTCGAATTTCTGACTGAAAATGTACATCTACAAGTTTTTTCTTGATTTGTTGCCTAAATTTGACATGAATTATATATCAGTCGCAAAAAATAGATTGGTCACATTGATCAACCAACAAACAATTTGGGGTGGCTTAGGGTAGTTTTCATGGCAAAGATTTGATATGGACGGTAAATATTTCATCTTTCAAGATAAAGCAAAGGATCACTGCCTTGCTATTACATTCCCTTGGTCAATTGAACTTCTCCCAGATTGCGTTAGGTTGTTTTTTAAAGCTGACTGACTGGGAAGATGGAAAGATCCTAGAAAAAGGCTTGAATTGTATGAGTCATTTTGGCCTTAGAAGTAGCAGGCATTGTGACTGGTGTAATGAACCAATTTCTTGAGACGCAAACTACCATTGAGTAATTCTAAAAAGCATCCATGGATCAATAATTTTCCTAAGTACTGACTTTATGTTGATGTTAATTCCTACAAAGGCGCTCTTTTGTGGATATTATCAATAGCTTACATTTTTGTACATGTAATACTAAAAGTATATCAGCAAATATTCCTTTGCTGCATTATTGTGTCAATGGTTAGCTAAATAGAAAAAGGAACAAAGTTTCATATATAGCTTTTTATCCTTTTATTAAACAGACTGTGGAAGAGAAAAAAAAGAGTAAAGAACTGCAACAAAATAGCTTTCATTTTCAACTTTGGAATATCCATGACCTGAAAGTGACACTGATAATGTTTGATTTGTTTATACGGAATGTATGATCCAGCATGCATATAAGGGCATTACAACAGGAATAGTCTAGATTAGCATTTAATCAAGTTGATTAATTGTTTTTATTGCTTGGTGTGCCATTGATACATAGATGCAGCAGGAAAGATTAATTGTCTGGTAGTATCTAATGTCAATGCAATCAGCATTTTAACTTGGTGACAAATATCTTTTTTAACTCTATAAATTGTTATAATGTCTCGATGCTTTGAATAGGATGAACAATTAGATGAATTCTGGGTAATTTACAATTGAAATACTATAGACTTACAACACACACCATCAGGCAAGAAGTACTGACTGTGAAGTACACATATTACATTCATACAATCTGATCGGATAGAGCGATAAGTAAGGCGATCTCTTGCCTTGGTGTACTGCACTTATCAATACATCAGAAAAGAGCTTGGAAGTTAGAGCGCTGTGGGAATATAGGATATACAGAATGTGAGTAGGTTTTTTTTCTTTCACTTCAGGCAGATTGTATGATTTGATATTTGATTTGATTTTTTTGCATCTAACTATAAGGCACAATGCTTGCATTTGGTGTTTTCTTAGTTTTTTTCCTTCTTGTTTAGCCTATAGATACACTGTTTCATGTATGTATATAGCTTAGTTAACATACATATTTATTTGACCTGAAGTGTATTTCATGTCAAAATGAAAATCAAGTTTCATGTAAAGTAGCGCTGGTAAATAAGGTATAAAAAACACCCCAAAACCATATGAGACTAATACAGGATCAAGTGGTAGGTCAAGGAGTAGATGGGGAGGTGTAAAAGATTTCAAATCAGAATAACCTGACACTTGTATGGAAATGTATATGTTTTGACATCTTTTACAATATTGCAAAACATTCTCAAAATTGTCTTCAATTTGTTTGAGTATTGAAAAAGTAGTCATCTTTTAAAAAATTGAAGTGTTGATGCTTTTTGATACAGTAGATGGTTAGGTTGTTTTCTATTTCAAAAATGATAGATAAATAGATTGTTGTATCTTTACAGTTACACTTGTCATTGTTATCATTAAAGTAAACCTGGTTAGTCAACTGTTGTATTAGGTAAAAGGGGGTCTTTTGGAATGCTGGACTATTGAAAGCTAAACTTAAAACCAATTGTCAATATCAAATAGGAATAATTTACCATAATTGTAAGACCTGCAAGTCATATTTTAGTAATGTGATATATTGATAGCTTGAAAACATACATCCTTGTGCTTTTCATTTCTGACACTTATTCCTATGGGGTTGCCATGGGATCCTCCATGTGATTATAGCTTGAATATCATATCTTATTTGATTTGTCCCTACACTGTATGTTATGAAGTAACTTTTGGTCTTCCCTAGAAATTATTGATATGTGTTCTAATTTCTGTTCCATAGTATTAAGAACTGATCCTATAAAACTCTGCATATCAGAACTGTTACTTATTTATAGAAGATAGATTTTATGATAGCTTGTTAATCTTGGCCATCAACCAGCTACTATAGAAAAATAAACATTATCTTGGTATATAAATCTCATAAAACAAAATAATGAAACAAAAGTCGAGTATGATATATATAAGATACATTACAAAAAGCCTTACGGTTGTTAACAATTCCATAATGCTTTCATGATAATGAAGATAATATCCATTATGGATTGTACAATTGCCTTTTAGTATAGATGAATGGTTGACTGACAAAAACCTGAAGGAGAAAAATGTTGCCACTACAATTGTAATTATTGGAAAGTGTCTCAGGGCTACTAATGCTATCGCATAGTGATACAAATACTAGCAATGCAGTGTTTTAAAAAAAAAAAAATTAGTTGGTCTATGGATGTTTTGGCATGAAAAAGTGGCCCGTCAACTTATCAAAAAAAAAATTCCATCTCATAGTAATTTAGACTACATTTGGCCTTTTACATCAAACCATGGAAACTTCAAAGGAGCAAAGTGTTTAGATTTACATGGAATATGTATGAATATCTTTTATTGTTATTTTACAAATCACCTCTTTATAAATCTGTATTACTAGCAAGTATGTAAACAAGACTACACCACTTTTGATTGATTATATTGTTTACAATAATAAATAAAAAGTGATAAAAAAAGAAGAATTATCAATTACCATAAAATGACCTGGCCGGCCATATCCATCAACCAACTTATCAATTTTGAATGGCCTTATGTCTTGAATTTTTTCAAGTCTGATCTAAAGATACAAAAAAATGATAATGTATACTTTTATATGTGACTTGTCTGGTGAACACATTAAGAAAAAACTTTTTGAATTCAGAAGTTATGTGACATTTATCTAAATGTATGATGCATTGTCTGTCTTGAAAGTACAAAGTGTATCCCTTCAAAACATGATGGTTATGTAGAAGTAAATGTTCTATGGTTTAAAACATCACCATTAGTGCTTTGGACCAGCATTGTATATATTTGTTGGAAATTCCTTGAATTTTCCATATTCCTGCTAATTGAGAGTTACACCAGGAAGTCATCTTAATTCTTTGCCAATTGTTGTAACTTCCCATTTGTGCAAGGATATAGAATGGGATTAAAATGTTTGTACAAGAGCAGTAATAGTTATAAAGATCTTGGCTGATGATCTTTTTCCTTTCTATTTTAAGCAAGGTCATGACAGTTCCTCCTGTCAGAAGATGTTCAGAAATGCTTAACTATCTCTTTGTGTGGGAGAAACATATGAATGTAACATTGAGATGCCTAACAAGATAATCACAGCAAAGAGGAAAAAACATCAAATTGATAATAATAATTCATGTTGATGAAACAATAGGCCAAAACACTTATCATTCCATGCTCCTAGAAATTAAATATTATGCTGGACATATTATGAATGATTATTAATTTATTGATTAATTATGTCATTTTGACAAAAGACTGTGTTTGTGCTGTTATTTATTATATATGATATATTGATATAAATCATCGACACAATCACACAGATTACTTATGCAAAAAAAAAAAACAAAAACAATCGTTAGAATACGTTTAAATTTTCATCTATATTTATACTGAACATTTATAACATTTCAACTGTTAGACATGTTTTCTACTAATTGCACTGATCACAAGTTATGTCATCAGAGTATACAACATTTATTAAACTAATGGTACCACTTTAAAAGTGCATAACTTAATTGTTTTCCTATAGTATAAGACTGAGAATTACATAATTATGTCAATGCAAGACTGAGGATTAAAAAGTGAAACCCAATTTTTAGGAATTACAAGCAATAACAATAGTTATTATCCTTTGCAAACTTTTTGATATAGGGTAAGTACATAATACTCAAATAATTGAACATTCAACTCTCATTTATATTGCATGGGTTTGATACTATAGCTCCAAATGTCAATAAGGAACCCTATGTGTTTGACCTGAGATGTCCTTATTCAGCAGAAACTTATGGTTGGGATTTACATGAGCTATGGAAATTTGAATGGATTGTGAAAACTCGAAAGGACTAACTGGATAATCCATTACTGACATGAGTAATTGCCCAAGTGTTGGGCAAGATGCTAACCACCATTAAGTAGGGGAGGAGCTGGTAATGTTCTCAGCATGAGTCTTGATTGAAAGTAGTTTTTTATGATAAACATTGAGTATACATTTTCTGTTTGTCTGGAGCTTAGAGTGTGTGGATGCAGTTTTTCTGACAGCCAGCTTCTTCCAGATTTCTAAATGCTCTGTTATTGTGTATGTTTTCCATCACAGGTGCACTGAGACCTTTGAGGAAAAAAATGAAAATCTGAGAAAATGTTAACCCATAGGTGTCTGTGAGCAGTTTAAGCAAATTTACCACAGGAAGTGAATACTCTTCGGCTGTTTGGTTTACATGTACAAACTGTTTTCATAAAATTTGCAAGTGGACGGGACAGGTTTGACCAATCATCTTTGTTTCATTACTGGTTTTGATTTGATAGCTTGAATGAATATCATGATTGAAAGCAACTGCTTGTAAATGTGAGGTTATTAAAATCTTATTACTTTTGGAATTTTCCAGTGTAGATTGCTAGATTAGAGTGCACCACAGGAGTGATGGATATATAATATTGTTTTAGTTAGTTTATCTCTGATGAGGATTCTCGGATTAATTGACCAATAAAGAAGCAAATGTTTTTCTGGTATGCATTG